>PVKC010029254.1:0-15174 GCA_004027635.1 Crocidura indochinensis
AAAAAAACAAAACAAAAAAACCCTCAACAACATCAACCAAATAAACAAAACAAAGAAACAAAAATTAAACATAAGACCCAAACTAGCAAATACTCCATTTCCTTTTTAATTCTACTGTGCTTTCATGTTTACAAAATATGAATACCCAGACAGATGAAGCAACTTCTGGGTGATGTGGTGCTTTGATTTCATAAAGCATTTAGTACTTGATTGATATTATGAAGGAGGAGTACAAAAATTCTTGTTGGATTGGGGGATAAGCAGGGAAAATGTAACCCCAGACAAAAATACCAGGAGCAAAAGTTGTGAAAAGTCACAATAAGATTCAGGACTACAAAATGTACTTCTAAATCTAGCATGTAGGTAGTATAAAGGAAGGTTTGAGATAGAGTATGAAAATTTTTAGATAGAGGTTATAAGGACCATGGCAAGATAAACAAATTCTATATTTTGTCATCCTTAAAGTGCCTAGCAAAATGATTACACTCAGGCATTATGCAAATAGTCAAATAAAATGACAAGTGTACGGAATATGAGTCAGGAGGTTCTCAAATCAGCACTTTTAGCTTTTTGTTGAGCTCATTGTTTTAGCAACCAGTATATTTTATAGCTCTTTTATTCAACTATTATTCCACAGTTTCTGTGCCTTCCATCTTCTCAGCAAACCTTTCTTTTATTTCCTGTCTCATTTCAGTCTTTTCTTTCCTGCACAAAAAGATGAGGTAATCAAAGGAATTGTTTGTTCTATTTGGAAATAGTGCCAGAAAATAACATGTTAAATAAATTGTATTTCACTTTTGTGTGTCTAAACAGCTGTGTGTTGTAATAGCTTTGATTATCCAAATAAGGGATCATGTTGGGTGGGGAGAAGAGGGCGGCTTGAGGCCAGGCATCCAAGTTCTGGCTGTGGTGTTCTGTATTTCAGTATCTTGAATGCCACTTACTAAACAGCCAGTTCACAGCTTGGGCAGGTACAGGCTTGGGCTTCAGAACTCTGCAGGATGAGGGCAAAAATAAGGACTCCCTGCCTGGAGAACTATTACTTAATTCTCCTTGGAGGCTATAACTAACCTATTCTAGATCTCTGCCCACAACTCACACCCTATGGAAAACTGCCTACTTCACCTAACAGGTTTTCAGCAGAAATATCTGACAAATCTTTTCTGAATTCTGTTCTACATAAGCACCATCCTATAAGATATAAATCAGGGGGCCATGCGGTGGCTCTGGAGGTAAGGTGCTTGAGCTAACCTAGGACGGACCGTGGTTCGATCCCCCGGTTCCCCATATGGTCCCCCGTGTCTGCCAGGAGCGACTTCTGAGCGAATAGCCAGGTGTAACCCTTGAGCATCACCGGGTGTGGCCCAAAAACCAAAAAACAAAAAAAACAAAAACAAAAACAAAAAAACAAAAAAAACAAACCCAAAAAAAAAGATATAAATCAAGCCAGGCTTCCACATTCAGATAAGTCAAGGTTTGATTCAGACTTCTCCAAGTATGTAACAAAAAGGATACTTCCCAAATCTTTAAAGGTAGCACTTGTAAAAATGCTTTTGATTACAAATAACTTTCCTTCCTGGGTCAAAATTAGATTGCTCCAATGAAAAGGTTTTCAGAGAAATTTCTCACTACCCAGAAGCATTTATCTACTTAGTACACATATAGATGAACTGTATAACTGTGACTTTTTCAGACAACTGAATATTAACTCTTTGTTTTATGAGGCCATATTTGATTATACTTAGGGCTTAATCCTGGTTCTGTGCTCAGAGATCACTTTTAGTGGGTCTTACCAGATTTGAATCTGGGTCAGCTGTGTGCAAGATAAAGGATCTACCTCTATACCTCTGTACCTCTGTGCCTCTGTACTACTGCTCTAGTCTGAAAATTAATTCTTTTGAATAATATTTTGGCAACAGGGTTTCTGGAACTATTCTCATATGGTAGGATAAAATTTTGATATTAATTCTGATTTTTCCTCTTTATATTTCTTTGTTTCCCTTTTAGCTTCATCTTATAAGTTGCTCTCTTTTGGTTCATTGCCCCAGAAAAGGAATCTCAGATCTGACGTCAGAAGTAGCTTCTTCATGTAGATTTGTTTTCCAAAGGCCCACATTCTTAGAATAGAGTAGAGAATTCCAGAGGAGGTCAAAGAAATAGAATCATGAATATGAAACCACGAAAGGAGGATAATTTATGGACTAAAAATATAAATACATGATGAGCAAAGGGTGAGGAGGGGGCAGAGTGAGAGAGGAAGGGACTGAGTGGTGGAAGATGGAAGATAAAGACAGTAAGAGGATGTACAAGCTGACAGGCATCCCAAGTCTGAGGAGTGCTGAAGGAAGAAGGGTCAAGCACTGTTGTACAGGAATCATTTCTCTCTCTTAAGATTAAATCTAAAGCACAAGGGTCAGGCTGACAGCCAGAGAGAGCTCACCTGTACACAGATTACTCAGGGACTACATGACCAAGCCACATTGCTGGTGTTTCAACATTGTTGACATTGCTTGGCATAGCAACCCTGATATAAGGTCTGAGTAAGGTGTAGAGGTGCCAGGAAAGCTGGACGTTTGATCTCAATCTAATCATTGGCTGATCCAGTCTCATTCACAGAAAAATGCAAAAAAAAAAAAAATAATAAGATTCCAAAAGTCTTTTAAAGACTTTTTCCAAGAGTTTGTTAAAGGAAAGTCTGATTCTAAGGTTCTGTTTTGTTTGGGTTTGGTTGGTGGCATAACAAGTGGTGCTCAGGATTTACTCCTAGCTCTGGATCACTTCATTTGGTATTACCTTAGCTTCTTTCATGAAAAGTATGTGTTTCAGACCAAGGAACTTCCTCTCTCACTCAAAGAGGAAGCACCTTCATGCTCATGTCCATGATGCATCTCTGCTGACTTTTCAATTTTTGTGTCTGTTTTTTATATAGCTTCATTGTTCTATGCCCAGTTTCTTAATTATTGTGGACTCTTACTTGTTCCTTTTGCTTTTCAAAGTGCTTCGTCTAGGAAAACAGATGAAAAAATTACTGAGAGTTGTATATAAAAGGAAAGGAAATTGGCTTAAACATCACTCTTTGACCTCTTCTGTAAAGTGAGGGAGCTGAAATAGATCACTGCTCAGGGCAAGTGTAGCACGAACATTTCATGATCTTTTGGGGAATAAAGGATGAAAGTGTTTATGCACAGTTTGGGGAACATCCACTTTCTTCATTTCTTTATTCCAAGTCTTGTTCCCAGGAATTGAGGTTGCTTGTGGTTCATTATCTCTTGAGACATGATACTATTTAAGTTGGAGGTTTCTTTTTGCTGCTCAATTTAAAATTCATTCATTATTTTAAAATTTTTTGACTATTTACCCTGGTCTCAAGTCTGGACATAATGGTTACAATAGAAAGAATAATGTGCAATCTCTCCCTCAAAAAATCACAGACTAAACACAGATTTCCAGTCTTTTCAGCAATCACAAACTCCTCTGGGAATCTATTACCAGGCCTACTACACATTGAGCATTTACCATGTGACAAGTACTGTTCCAAATGCTTCCCATTAGAACACTTTCTCCTCAAATAGCTATGGGAAAATTGTTATCTGCATGTACAGATGAGGAAACAGAAACTAAAGCAATAGGACACAGTGGATCATAATTTGTGGGACCCACTCGAAGTATCTAGAGCCCATGTTGATCACACAAATTTGTTGCGGAACTCAACAAAGGCAACCAGTTAACAGGGTTGCTAATAAGCTAATAATTCTGTCTTCAAGAATTGATGCCAAGCACTATGCTAAGATCTCTACATTAATTATGCCAACGAGTGCTAACAACCGTTTCATGATTGATACATTTTTAGTGGCGAACATTATGGCTTCAAAATGGTTAAATAGGGCTGTAGAGACAGCATAAGGGTTAAAACATTTATCTTGCATATGATCAGTTCCAGTTTGATCCATTGCACTACATATAATATTCCATGCACTACCAGGAGAGATCCCTAAGCACAGAACCAAGAATAAGCATTGAGCACAGCTGAGAACGTCTTCACCAATGATAAATACATTGCCCATGTACATTTCTAATAACAAGATGTAATGAAGTATAGAGTGCATTTTGGCTCTGGTTTTAGATTGTGTACAAGTTATTTAGATAGTTCTTGTCCTCTGACCAAATGGAAGAGACAGATAAGACATGTATTGATTTGTGGTGGGCACTGCAAGGAGTTCAATGGATCAGAGAGTGTCCCAAGAGTAATTTCTTGAACTGAGTTTTGAAGGATAAATAGGAAAACAGATTGAAAGCAAAGGAAGGTTGGTGAGGTAGAGCCTTGAAGATAGAGAGAAGAGCACATACAAAGATTTAGGAACAGGAAATAATGATCTGATATGGTGATGCATATGGTTGTTTGCTGTGAGAAGGTAGACCCAGGAACTAGAAAATATGAGAAGGCAATAAGAATAAGATCATGCAGACACAAACATCTGCTGCTTAGGTATAATCCAGTGCAGGGTCCTCAAAATTTTTAAACAGGGGGCCAGTTCACTGTCCCTCAAACTGTTAGAAGGCTGGATTATAGTAAAAACAAAAATTATATATAAATTTCTATACACACTTCATATATCTTATTTTGAAGTGAAGAAAAAAAAAAGGGGAACAAACACAATATGTGGCCCACAGGCAATAGTTCGAGGACCACAGAAGGTGTTTGAAGGCACAAATAGAAAATGCTTCTGATAGGAGAGCATGGTGAAGACTGAAAGTGTGGGTGTTAGAAAGGAGCTGAAGAGACCAGAAAGACTGTTATTATCAAGGCTAGATATGATAAGAGCCTAAGCCAAGACACTGATGGTGAAGATAATGTTTATGGTAATTTAAAGGATAAAATTAAAGAATGGTAGAGGTGAATGGGATCATCTTAAAGAGTCCCAGGTGAATCCTGAAGCACATTTTTTTCCTGCAACTCTGATATTCATCTAGAAACATCAATAAATAATATGGAAAAATAAAATGATATAGAGGGAAATTACCTGCTCTCCATGTACATAAATGGTTGAAATGGGGCCTGGAAATGGAAATTCCTCCAGATATTGTGCTTGAATTATTTGACACCCCCAGAAACTAACTCCCTCCATTATGTTGAAATCCTAACTTCTGGTACTTTTGCTTCTGCCTTAATTTGAAAAAAAAAAAAAAAGGTCATTGCCTATCTAAGTAGTTAAAATGTAATAGTAGATGAAGGTGGATACCAATTGCAATATGAAGTGGAAAATTTGAGCTCGCTATATAAATAGGCACACACAGTGAAGATAAAGGCAGATAATAGGATGATGCTTTTTTAAGCAAAGAAGCACCAAAAAAAGGGTCAGCAAGTGATAAATTTATGGGAGAGAAATACAAGATTCTCTCTCACACAGTCCTCCAATAACGCCACCCCGACAACCTCTCAATTATAGACTTCAGGCCTCCAGAACTGTAAGATATTGCATTTATGTTTAAGTTACACAATAGATGGGACTTTATTACAGAAACCTAGAGAAGTCTTCTAACCATTGGAAGTCTTTTAATCATTCTGGGACTCAGTGTCTTCCCAAGGCTCAGGATATTTAAAGGCAAAAGCTACTGGATCTTCTATCCTGGGTCAACTAGATGAGCTGCTTATCCTCTTCCTAAGTGGGCAAGTTAATCTGCAGCGTGTTGGCATAAGACCAGAATCAAGACAAAAGTAGAGGTGAGCTTTCCTTTGCATCCTCCACCCTTATACCAGATATATAAGCTACTGAGAAAGTGTCCAACTAGTACTACTTTGAAGAGCTATCTATCCACATTGTTCTCTCTTGGTCAGATTCCATTACATGGCAGACTAGTGGTACCATTCAATGATATAGGCACCATTAGAGTGGAGAAGAACAGCAGGAAAAATGTTGCCAGATAAAGCACACTGTATTTAACCAAAGGTTGGCATAGTGACTGTTTAGCCAGATAGCACTGAAAAGGAAGGTTATCTGATCCATAGACTTCAAGGGGAGAGAAGGGAGAGAAGCTGTAGGTTCTATGTAAAGATGCAAAGGATATAGGACCCAAGGTCACTCTCTGGCATTGAGAATAAAGAGACTACAGAACAAGGACTGGGGCAGAACAGTAGGCAAGAAGAAGGAAAGCAAGAGCAAGTGCACTTATTCAATAAATTGATAGAGGTGGGAAAGTGGAGAACTTGAATATATATATATATATATATATATTAAGAAAAACACATGGATGCTATTATGCTGTCCTGCTGTGAATGAGGTTTATTTTCACCACTTCTATCAGCCCAGAAATAGCTCCCCTGATCATATTAAATTGTACCTGGATACCACTGAACTTCAGGAAATGGTGATTGTCATATGATACCAGCATTGCATTAGCAGATGCATCCTAACATTTTTCTCTTTGCTTCCCCAGGAGAATCTTAGATTTTTGAACTATAATTCAAAAATAAATGAATTTTTATGAATTTTTAGTATCTGGTGGTACTCAGGGCTTATACATGGCTCTGTGATCAGGGTTCAATCTTGGCAGAGTTTGGGGCGCCATCTAGGTGTCAGGATAGAACCCAGGTCTGCCATAAACACCTTAAACCTTATACTATCTCTCCAGGTCCATAAGTACATATTTTTTTATAAATGAGAGAGACCTTTTCAAAAACACATGTCTTTGAAGTATAGTTAAAGTTAGCTCTCTTTTTTTTAGTGATCTATAGCTGTTCAGTTAGAAACATGCCCCCAAAATTAATCCCAACAGATTAAATCACCTGATGTTCATAGAAGACTTTATACTTGATCAAATACTCTCATATGTACTAGATTATCTGATACTTTGTACACTCTTGATGTGAAATCTGGCATGAATTTATACAATTCCATCACTATCATAGGTGGGAGTTAATTTATTGACTCAATCATTACTGGTTTCCTTTCTGTGATTTTTACAGACATTTTTTTTTCAGGTCCAACAGCAACTTACATTCTCACACAAGACAGGGAAGTTTTTCAGAAAATTAAGAGATCATTATTTAGCTTATAACTGGACAAACCATTGTGGGAAAATAAAAAGACTTTCTTTTTTGGGGGGGTCACACCCAGCAGTGCTCAGGGGTTACTCCTGGTTCCATGCTCAGAAATTGCTCCTGGCAGGCACGGGGGACCATATGGTGCACCAGGATTCGAACCGATGACCTTTTTCATGAAAGGCAAATGCCTTACCTCCATGCTATCTCCCGAGCCCCGATAAAAAGACTTTCAATAGAACTGCTTGCCTCCAGGACCTTAAGATTTGGCTCTGAGGATATGGAAGACAGACAAGAAACTAGGATCTGATGTCTATGAGGTCCTTGTTAGGTGTGAATGACCTGCTGCATAGATAGATGTATAGAATTTAGAAAAATAGAACACCTTGAAAAGTGCCAGGCAAATTAAGACCATTTCCTCATCAAAACAAAAGCAAAAGTACATTCAACTCCTCACAAGTAGCTTGCCTAATAGCACATTTTAAAGCCTCTGAGACTCAGTTTCCACTTTAGTAGAATGTAAGAGTTTCTCAGGAGTTTTCCATCATCATAGTTCAGAAACCAGAGATGAAAAGTGTGGAAAAAGTTGAGGGAGGGGAATGAGCAGGCAGAACACAAGTCTAAGGAGAGGAAGCCATGGTCCAAAAACAAAAACAAATAAAAACAAAAATAAAACAAAAACAAAAAACCCCAACCCCCCACCAAAAAAAAAACCCAGCTTGAGAAACACTGTCTTATATGATCTCTAATTTCCTTCCCAGGCGTGTTGGAAATGACTTGGTGTCCCAGCCATGTGTAGCAGACAGGGATGGTATTGGAATTTGTCCACCAAGTCTGTCCTCTTTCATGCTTCTAGGGCCAGATGCTTCTCCTTCACAGCCATCTGTTTCTGAAAGTCAGACCTGGGAGCCTTTAGAAGTTCTAACTCTATTTCTTGAAGGACTTGGCCAATTGACAACCTGAGTGAATAACATCATAGGTCAGATGAGCACACCCTGAATTTAAATCTGAGGAAATGGCTCCTCTGGATCCTTCTGGGCTGCTAATCCAAAAAAAATACCCAACAACAAAAACCACGGAATGACTGCACCCCTTTCTGGAACCATTATAATCCTACTGGGAGACTATGGAGGGAGCCCAGGGATTTAGGTGCACAAACAGGTGGCAGCAACAATTTTCTCTTTATGGCACCACTGAAGCGAAGCCTTTTAGTCATGAATCCCAAACATGAGGAAAGTCTCTGTAACTTGCAAATTATCCAATTATGGGGTTTAAAAAAATTGTGTTAAATCAAGTGCCACTTGGCAAAGTTGGTAAAGCAATTTTGTTTTTGGCTGGGTTGAATTGCAACAAGAGAGGGTGTTTGCTCTGTGGTTGGGAGCTGCTTGAGGGGCAAACTTCCAAGTTGGTTAATCTTGGTTTTGTCTTTTATGCTGACATAAAGCTTTTACCTAAATCACTGTATTTTTCTGGCCTTTATGAAGGAACAAAAAGAAAAATAAAAGCAAAGCCCCCAAGAAAGCAAAACTCAACTGTCTGGATTTATTTTTTAGCTGTATTGAAACTATTGTGGTTGACAAAGTCCTTCATACTTGGGTTTCAGATATATAATGAATCAGGGCCAATCCTACTCCCTCCACCAATGTTCCCTAAGTGTATCCCATACCACCCCCTGTCACCCAGCCTTCCAGTATAACAGGTCCATTTTAACTTTAGCTTGTTAAAGTTTGGGTCTCTTTATTTCATTGTTGTTGCCTTTAACTTGGATATTTAGTTTTATCTTTTAACACGACCCATGCACTTGAGACTGCTTGACCCCCGGCTTCCACCTTTTCATATTTGTGTTTCTCCTCTTCCACAGGGTATAGCGAGGAGAAGGAAAGAAACTGAGTGAAACTGTTTGATTTTTTTGAAGATTTGAGCTTGGAGGGAAAACAAGCCATACCTGTTACTTTGCTTGTATACGTCTCTCTGAGGGTAAGTCTCCTCAGTCCTTGCTGGTTTCCATCATCCAACCCTGACTATTTCATTCAGTGCTCCAAGACTTTTTGCTGTCTTGAATCATGTTCCTTCTTCTTATTCCTAGAATCTCATTGAGGAAGGAACCATCAGATAATAGACACATGGTCTATTCTCTAAGGGGCTGCTTTTCCATGCCATAGGTCTATGTTACCCTTTTATGTAGTTGATCTTATGGCAGAATGGTTCATGGGTAAGGTCTCCCTGTTTTTAGGCCAAACATTATTCCTTTCTATTTTCCCCATATTTTACTTTGCCTAAGCAAAACAAAACAAAACAAAAATTACCTGCCACACACACATCTTTTTATTATTTGTTGTATTTTTATCTCTTACCTTAAATTGGGGCTCCAGCCTTTTTCATAGAACCTCTTGTACCACATATTCCCATATTTTTCTATAAAACTAAAAAGAAAGGAATAAAGAAAGGCTGGGGGCCAGGGGCCAAGTAGTTTCAGATGCATTGGCGGGGAAATAAATAAGGACAGAACTAAATATCCAAGCCAAAGTCAATGACAAATGAATCAAGGGACCTTAACTTGAACAATCTAAACTTAAAGGTGCCTGTTATACTGGCAGACTAGGGAGCAAAGGGTGGTGGTAGAGGATGCACTCTAGGTCCATTGGTGGAGGGAGGTTGACACTGGTGGTGGAAAGGGCCTGACTCATTGTATATCTCAAATTTAACTATGAAGGACTCTGTAGAACATAATTGTTTCAATAAGATAAAATTTAAAAAATATTTTATTTTAGCTTCCTTTAAGGGACCTGGGATCTGAAAGAAACAATAAATAGATTTGTCTATAAGCATTTTCCAAGTGTTGATTTTCTTCTGCCTTGTCATAGATACTGAAAAGCAGCTTCTTAAATATGAACACACTGTAATTAATAGTATATTGACATGGCCTTGGAGTTCAAGAAGTATTTGTCATTTCATTGAAATAAAATTTTAGCTCATAAAACAGAGTGGAGGCTTGAGCAATAGTACAATGTGTAAGACATTTGCTTTGCATGAGTTCCACCTAGATTTGATCCCTGGCATCTCACATGGTTCTCAAGCCTTCCAGGAATAATTCCTGAACATAGAGTAAACCCTGAGGATCACTTGGTTGTCCCCCAAAATGAAACAACCACCAAATTCAGAAAATAAGGTGAAGTTTCTATTTTGGTCTTTAATATACAGCTATGCAAGTAGAAATTATGTTTAGATGATATTATGGGATATAACCAATGTTTCCAGAAAACATTTTTTCTATTAATTTAAACATTTTTATGAAGAGAAGTTTCAGATTCCCAAATAAGAAGGAAAAGAGATATCCTCTATCCCTATTGCTTCCCAACTCACATGCATAGTCTCTCTCATTATCAATGTCTTCAACAAAAGTCAAATGCATTACACAGAAACATTATAAACTCCTAAACTTATGGTTTATTTGGGGGGAGCAATTGGCAGTAAATGTTCTATGATTTTGGACAAATGTATAATTATATTCATCTGTAACTCCACCCTGGATTTAGGTGTATCTACATGAGTCCCTCCCATTTATGGGAGGAGTCTTGGGCAGATATGACACATGAATTTACCTGCACGACCCCGCCCACTTCCTGGGAGGGATCTTGGAAAAAGGGCATAAGGACTTTGACCCAAGGGATTAAGGTGTTTGGCCTTTTGGTCTTTTGCCAGCATGGAGGTCAGAGGTGACATGGATGAAAGAAGATGCAGGCCTAGCTAAGAATGGCAGCATAAATGGTTAGCAGCGACATCAGCTGGCTAGGGCAATAAAGATGTTATCTCTCAGGAAGCCTGCCTGTGAGTGAGTTCAATATCTGTCGCTTTCCTGGACCCCAGACCTGCAGGTTAATGGAGAATGGAGGACCACATGGGCGGGGTCTTGCAGGTAAAGTCACATGTCATATCTGCCCAAGACTCCTCCCATAAATGGGAGGGACTCAGGTAGATACGCCTAAATCCAGGGTGGATATATATATATATATATATATATATATATATATATATATATATATATATATATATATATATATATAATGGTAGATATACAATCCACCATTATAATGTGATATGTGCTAAAGAATATTTCCTTGCTTTAAAAATAATTTTTTTTGGTGCTCAACCAGTTCATCCCTCCCACTAACTCTTGGCAAACATATGTCTATTTTCTGATTCTATAGTTTGGCCTTTTACAGAAGACATATAATTGGAATCATAAAATATGTGGCCCTTCAGATTGGCTTCTTTTACTTAGCAATATGCATCTAAATTTCCTCCAAACCTTTTTTCCTTCAAATCGATCGCTCATTTCTTTTTAGCTGAACAATATCTCATTGTCTAATACATCATAGTTTATTTATCAATTTATTCACTGAAGCAACCTATGGCTTCTTCCAAGTTTTTGCAAGTATGAATAAAGCTTCTATAAATAACAAATTCAGTTTTTTTATAGAGAACAATGCTTTCAGAGAATTTAGACAACTACCAAGGCATGCCATTGCTGAAATACGGTAAAAAATATGTTTATTTTTGAATTTAAACAACAACTACCAAACCTTACTCTCAAATAGCTGTACCATTTCAAGTTTCTTTCCACACACAGTCATGCCAGCATTTTCTATTTTCAGTTTTCTAGATTTCTGTGTATAGTTATGTCTCATTGCTCTAAATATATTTCTTTGTGTTAACATAGAGTGCAGCCATCTCTTCCTATGCTTACTTATCTTGTGTATCTCTTTTGGAGAGACCCCCTTTCAGAAGTTGTTCATGGGACCCTGAGAATATCTTCAGTGATATTTAAGCAATCAGGAAAGTATTAGGGTCTGAGAGTGTGGTGCTTTTCAGGTCCTATGATATCAGGAATTACTTAGTCATTCCAGTGGTGGTTAGGTGCTTCCAAGACCATTACCTACAGTGGTTGGGTGGGGAGAGGGAAAAGGGGGCTCATTATAAAATTCTCAAGAGGTTAAATTGTGGCCAAGAATTGAACCCAGGTGTCTTTTATATGTGATAATATCTTCTTAATCTTCAGTTATACCTCTGATTTGGTGTAGTGTCTGCTAAAGTCTTTGCACCATTTTTAAATTTCAATTTTTCAATTTTCATTGAGTTCTATAGCTTTTTCATATTTTTTACTAACAATTATTTATCATTTATATTTGTGTGTTATTTTCTAGTCTTATTTGTCATATTATTTTGACAAAAATGTTTTGAAGATAACAACATTTTTTTTCAGGGGAGAGCGTGAACGCAGTTCCCCACTACCACAAATTATGCAGTCGACTTTCCCACATTTGGGGAAATTGCAGGGGTCAGCACACCCGGAGTGCAATGGGTGAGCCTCGCCCTGGGGAAACCACCTTCATGATCATGGTATCTTCCCTGCCTGGTAAGTATAGATAACAACATTTTTAACTTAATTTTATTAATGTTTTAATAGGAGCCATAAAGGGAAGAACTCAGAATTTCAGGACAATTCCCAGAAAAGTTTGACCTGTTCATCTGGAAGAGAACAGACCAGTATTTCTCAGGATCAATAGGGACCACATCACTTGATTCTGGGAGATGGGGATGGTACCAGGAATGAAACTTGGCCTTGCAACATAGGTATGTGCACTACAACTTTCCCTGTCCAAGACTTTAATTTTAAAGAAGTCTAATATTCAAATTTTACCCCAAGTATTTTGTATTTGGTGTTATAGTACTAAAATATCATCACAATATACAACCTGAATTAGGCCTTGTCCCTATGTCTTTCTCTTCTGGGCGTTTTATAACTTTGCATTTTGTATTCAAATAGTTCTTCATTTTGAGTTGATTTGGTAAAGTTAATATGATTCATGTCTATGTTCACTTTTGGCCTGTGGAAGTCTAGTTGTTTCAGCACCATTGACTTAAAAGACTATATTTGCTATTTTGTGTTATCTTTCTCCTTTGTCAAGTAAGTCTATTTCTGTTTCATTGATTTAATGATCTATCCTTTCACTAATACTTGATTACTGTAGCTTTAGAGGAAATCTTGAGGTTTAAGAGTATTAGTTGTACAATTTGTTTATATCTTTCAGTATTGTGTTATCTATTCTAGATCTTTTCCTTATCCACATTAGTTTTATAACCATTTTGTCAAAATGCACAAAATAATTCACTTGTATTCTGATTGAAATGTGATAGAATCTATAGGTAAAGATGGAAGAACTGGCATGTTGACAATATTCTTTCCTTCCATCCATGGTGGTTGATTATCTGTCCTTTTGTTTACTTACTTCAATGTGAAAAAAACAAATAACTGACAAAATAAAAGACTCAAAACTAAGAAATAATGTAAAGATACAGAATAAATGTACATGCCAAATATTTTTGTATATACCATCAATAAACTAGTGATATCTAAAATTTGACTCAAAATTTAATTTTAATTACCTTAGAAAACTTGTTATATTTACTTGTTTTATAATCTTAAAATTTCTATGATGGAGACAAAACTTATGAACAAAATATAAGAAAAATGTATACAAGATATTCAAAATATTTTTACATTATTGATAGATCACCATTAATTGTTTTACTTATTGTGCTTGCCCTAGAATTTTCAGTATAGATTTATAATTAATTCAAGTATGTATTCAAATAACACTCTTCCACTTCATGTATAGTGAGAATACCATATAAAGGCAAATAGTGTTAATTTCTCTCAGACCCTATAGAATTGCTATCAATTTTTTCACTGTGCGCACTTATTTATAAGCATACATAATAAAATACACTGTCAACATTACTAATTTGACAAATTGCTGAATTAGAGCAATTAAAAAGAAGTAAATTAAAATTTTGAATTTTACCTTCATTTATTCATTCTTGATCCTATCTTAGGAAAAAATCTATTAAGACCTTTGGAAAGTAATCATAGTTTTAAATTCCTAATCTAATTGTGTCAATATCCCTGCCATAGTTCACTATCTCTTGCTCTCCCAGCTGTGATATTTGTCTTTTAGCATACTTTAATTCTTTCTTGATGTTCAGACATCAGGTATGCAGAATTGCTATATCAGGTAGATGTAACAGGTAAAAGGAATTACTGTGTGTAGATTTACTACTTTAGTAGTAAGGAAATGGGAAAACTAAACATGAAAAACATTACATATCTAGATTTTGATCTGAGTTTTTGTATTAGTGCTTCTTTCTGTTCTTTTTGGCCACACTTAGCTAGGGATTAATCTTGGCTCTGTGGTTAAGGATCACTCCTGAGTGGGTTTGGGGGACCACCTATGGTGCTGGGTACTGAACCAAGGTTGGTGGTATGTAGGGCAAGCATTGTACCTGCTGTGCTATCTCTCTGGCCCTTTGGTGCTTCTTTAAGCTTGAACTTCATAATTGTTTCAAAGTTTTGTTCCACTCACTTTCCCTTCTTCCAGTAGGTAGAACAGGCTATCTAGCTAGAGTTCAAACTTCTTTCCTTTGTACAGATAAATTAAGCTCAGTCAATATTATAGTCGATTAGGCTTTTGTTACCCAGATTAGAAGACTTTGGCATGAGACAGAAATGCTTCTTTTTCAGTTGCTGATGAGAAATAGGAACGGATTTTTCCCTGCTATCAACTGTAAGGACCTAGTTGGGCTCCTTGGATAAAACTCATAAAAATCTTGAGCTCCCATACGATCTAGCTATACCACTCCTAGGAATATATCCTAGGAACACAAAAATACAATACAAAACCTCCTTCCTTACACCTATATTCATTGCAGCACTATTTACCATAGCAAGACTCTGGAAACAACCTAGATCCCCTTCAACAGACGAATGGCTAAAGAAACTGTGGTACATAGACACAATGGAATATTATGCAGCTTTCAGGGGACATGAAGTTATGAAATTTTCCTATATATGGATATACATGGAATCTTATATGCTGAGTGAAATAAGTCAGAGAGAGAGAGAAAGATGCAGAATTGTCTCACTCATCTATGGGTTTTGAGAAAAATGAAAGACATTCTTGCAATAATTTTCAGAGACAAAAGAGCGGAGGGCTGGAAGTTACAGCTCACCTCTTGAAGCTTACCACAAAGAGCGATGAGTTTAGTTAGAGAAATAATTACACTGAGAACTATCC
>PVKC010029255.1:0-15192 GCA_004027635.1 Crocidura indochinensis
AAAAAAAAAAGAGGGGCTGGAGAGATAGCATGGAGGTAAGGTATATTTGCCTTGCATGCAGAAGGACGGTGGCTCGAATCCGGCATCCCATATGGTCCCCTGAGCCTTCCAAGAGCGATTTCTGAGCATAGAGCCAGGAGTAACCCCTGAGCACTGTCAGGTGTGACCCCCCCCCAAAAAAAGAATATGGAAATAATTCTCAAAGAATGGGAACAGACAAAATAGAAGGCCTTGATAAACTCAACAGAAGCAACATAAGACTCATTGGAGTCCCGGAGACCCAGGAAGAAACCTCCCAAGAAGAATCAACAGTCAAGGACATCATTGCAGAGAAACTACCAGAGCTGCATGCAACCAAATCCTGCATGCACAAAGAGTACCAGCTAAAAGAGATCCCACAAAAAGCACCCCAAAAAACATCCTACTCACAATGACAAATCCCACAGATAAAGAAAGAATACTAAAAGCAGCAAGATCAAAAAGGAAAATTACGGGGCCAGAGAGATAGCATAGAGGTAAAGCATTTGCCTTGCATGCAGAAGGTCAGTGGTTTGAATCCCGGGCATCCCATATGGTCCCCTAAGCCTGCCAGGAGCGATTTCTGAGCATAGAGCCAGGAGTAACCCCTGAGTGCTACAAGGTGTGACCCAAAAACCAAAAAAAAAAAATTACATTCAAAAGAGCGCCCTTAGGATTTATAGCAGACCTATCATAAGAGACCCTCAAGACCAAAAAGCAGTTATGGAATATAGTGACAAAACTCAAAGAAATAAATTCTTTACCTAGAATACTGCACTCAGCCAGTCTCACGTTCAGGTTGAAGGAAGTATACATAGACTAATGGATAAAGTCTGATACTTTACAGACTCAAAACCAGCCTTAAAAGAAAAACTGAGGGGGCCGGAGTGGTGGTGCAGAGTGGTAAAGCATCTGCCTTGCCAGCGCTAGCCTAGGATGGCCCGCGATTTGATCCCCCAGTGTCCCATATGGCCCCCCAAGCCAGGAGCAATTTCTGAGCGCATAGCCAGGAATGACCCCCTGAGTGTCACCAGGTGTGGCCCAAAAAACTAAAAAAAAAAAAAAATCAAGATGTTTAAATAAAGATATTAATAAAAAAAAAAAGAGACAAACTGAGCATCCAGCTTCTTTTCCTAAAAGCAAACTAAAATCATGAGCATTGGGGCCAGAGAGAAAGCACAGCAGTTTTGCCTTGCAAGCAGCTAATCCAGGACCTAAGGTGGTTGGTTCGAATCCCAGCGTCCCATATGGTCCCCCATGCCTGCCAGGAGCTATTTCTGAGCAGATAGCCAGGAGTAACCCCTGAGCCCCACCGGGTGTGCCCCCCCAAAAAAAACAAGTTCCCATTCTTTGGGACTGGTGAGGTGGCGCTAGAGGCAAGGTGTCTGCCTTGCAAGCGCTAGCGAAGAAAGGACCACAGTTGGATCCCCCAACGTCTCATATGGTACCCCCAAGCCAGGGGCAATTTCTGAGCATTTAGCCAGGAGTAACCCCTGAGCATCAAATGGGTGTGGCCCGAAAAAAATCATGAGCATTATGGTATAATTTTAAACTACTGAAATTGAAAACAAATTATAATAACATACTCAATGAATGAGTACTGTAACAGGTATTTAGGTATCATGCAGTTGTAGATACCATTGTTATCTGTGCACATAAACATTAGATTATATTAGCAGGCATAATCAAGTATAAAATGAATATATTAAAATTTTTGTCAAAAAAAGAAAAGAAAAGATAAGGCCTCCCAATGCTTACCACAGGTTGTTTTTTACACTGACTGTATAGAAAGAGGAGGTACAGTAAATGCTCCCCATATACACCTCAAACCAGGCCCTTTGCCTGGTCTGTATTATGAATGGGGGGGACAGAAAATTTTGTCAGATATTATCTTAATTTTCCTATAAAATGAAGAGAAAGGGAATAAAGAAGGCTGGGTTCCAAGAATCAACAGAACTAAATAGTCAATGATAATAGAATTATGGGACCTAAATTTTAATATCTAAATTCAAAGGGTCTGTTACACTGGCAGACCAGGGGGTAAAGGATGGTGGAGTAGGATGCACTCTAGGTCCATTGGTGGAGGGAGGTTGACACTCGTGGTGGGAAGGCCCTAGCTCATTGTATATCTGAAATTCAACTATGAAGAACTCTGTAGACCACAATTGTTTCAACAAAATTAAAAAAAAAACCCTAAAAAGTCTACTTTAAGACAAAACAGACCAGTGCCAGAGTGGTAGCACAGTGGTAGGGCATTTGCCTTGGACAGCTGCAGGTCTGATTCTGGCATCCCATATGGTATCCCCAAACCAGGAGTGATTTCTGAGCAAAGAGCCAGGAGTAACCCCTGAGCACTGCTGGGTGTGGCCCAAAAAATGAAAAATGAATAAAAAGACAAGACAGACTATAAAAAACAACAAACTCCTACATAAATAACATAAATCCCATGACAATTATTTCTCTCAATGTCAATGGACTAAAAACATCAGTTAAGAAACACATAGTGGCAAAATGGATCAAAAAGCTGAAACCATGGATCCAGAGAGATAGCGTGGGGTAAGGCATTTGCCTTTCATACAGAAGGCTGGTGGTTCGAATCCCAGCATCCCATATGGTCCTCTGAGCCTGCCAGGTGTAATTTCTGAGTGTAGAGCACGGAGGACAACCAGAGCGATGCTGGGGGTAACCCCACCCCACCCCCAAAAAAAAAAAAAAAAAAAAAAAAAGCTGAATCCAAATTTCTGCTGCCTACAAGAAACACATCTGAACAGTCAGATAAAACATAAACTCAAAATCAAAGGTTGGAGGACAAACATCCAATCAAACAACTGAAGTAGCCATAGTAATATCAGATGACACAAACTTTAGACTTAGAAAAATTATAAGGGACAAAAGATGGACATTTTGTAATAAACAAATGATATGTACAACAGGAAGAAATCATACTCCTAAACATATATGCACCCAAAGAGGAACCAGCAAAATATTTAAAACAATTATTGACAACTCTGAAAGAAGACATCAATAGCAACACAATAATAGAGGGAGATTCAACACTGTCCTGTCACCACTTGATAGGTCAACCTGAATGAAACCTAATAAGAATATACTAGCTCTAAAAAGAAAATGGAATAAAGTGGCCTAGTAGATATATATAGGGCTCTCCACCCCCAGAAAAACTGGATACACATTCTTCTTCAGTGCACATGCGTCATTCTCCAAGATAGACCACATACTGGCCCATAAAACATACCTCCATAAAATCAAAAGGATAGAAATTGTACAAAATACCTTCCCAGATTATAATGCTCTAAAATTAGAAGCGATATACAGACACACCTGGAAATTGAACAGCTCACTTCTGAACAATCAGTGGGTCAGAGATGAAATCAAAGAGGAAATCGAAAGATTCTTGGAAACAAATGCAAATGAAGACACAAAATACCAGAATTTGTGAAACACAGTAAAAGCAGTACTAAGAAGAAAATTGATAGCTTTACAAGCACACATCAGGAAAGAAGAAAGGTCTACATAAATAAGTTAATGATACAACTTTAAATTTTTTAAATGATCAACAAAATGAACCCAAAAAAGGGAGGCAGATGGAAATAACAAACCTTAGAGCAAAAATTAATGAAGTAGAAATTCAAAGAACAATTCAAAAGATCAGTGAAAGCAAATGTTGGCTCTTTGAAAAAAATAAACAAGATTGATAAACCACTAGAACAAACTCACAAAGAAAGGGAGAGAGAGGGGTCGGAGAAATAGCATGAAGATGGTGCATTTGCCTTGCATGCAAAAGGATGGTGGTTCAAATCCCAGCATCCCATATGATCCCCCGAGCCTGCCAGGAGCGATTTCTGAGCGTGGAGACAGGAGTAACCCTTAGCACTGCTGAATGTGACCCAAAAACCAAAAGCCAAAAAAAAAAAAAAGAAAAAGAAAAGAAAGAGAGAGAGAGAGAGAAACTTAATACAGATACTACAGAGATTCAAAGGATAAACAGAGACTACTTTGAAAAACTCTATGCCAACAACAAGAGAACATGGAAGAAATGGATAAATTCTTGGACTCTTATCATCTTCCACAGATGAACTAGGGTGATCTAGTATATTTAAAAAGACCCATCACTATTGAGGAAATTAAAATGGTAATCAAGTCTTCCCAAAAACAAAAGGCCAGGCCCAGATGGATTCCCTAATGAATTCTTTCAAATTTTTCAAGAGGACCTACTACCAATACTATTCAAGCTCTTCCAGGAAATTGAAGAAATAGAAATACTTCCAAATAGTTTTTATAAAATCACCCTGATACCAAAACCAGACAGAGATGCTGCAAGAAAAGAAAACTACAAATCAATATCCCTGATGAATATAGATGCAAAGATCCTCAAGAGAATTCTAGCAAATAGTATCCATCACCTCATCAACTCATCAAGTAGGTTTCATTTCAGAGATGTAAAGATGGTTTAACATATGCAATCAATCAGCATAATACACCATATTGACAAAAGAAAAAATAATAACCATATGATGTTACCCCCCACTTAGGGGGGTGTAGTAAAATTGGCCTTATGATTGGCTTGGATGGTGGATGGAGGCCTCTGTCTTTAGGCTCAGAACCATGTGGCTCCACAACCCCGATTAACCGTTGGGTCTGGAGGTTCATGAGAGTGGCGGGTAGAAATCTTACTCACATGCAGGCTTCAGAAAGTAACAACTTTATTCATACCCTAGCCACCACATGTGTGATCTATATCATAACCTATTAAGCATTCAGCCGTTCTTATCTAGCCCTGCGTCTTAACTTCTCTCAGCCATCTTTCCTCTGCGCTCCAAGCTGGCAAAGGTCCAACCAGGCAAAAGCCAAAGACCATAAGTACTTATGGGTCAAAGCCCATAAGTACCTTTCCAAGACCCCTCCCAGGAAATGGGTAGGGTCTGAAGGTAAAGTTACAGGTCATCTCCGTTCCCAAGACCCTTTCCAGAAATGGGCAGGTCTCAGGTAGTTACCTGTACTTCGGGGTGGAGCTACAGGGAGGCACGCACCAGAGCACCAGACGTGGCTTTCCTTCCTAGTGCAGTGTCTAATTTTTTCTCCCAAGAAATATCCGCCAGAAGGCCCGCTTAGAGTTCTATCATGGACCCTTTGCATGGATCACTGGTAATATTTCTGTCATACTTCCTACATGGTAGTGACTCAACATTTTTCCCTTTAATTTGTTTCTGGCCACTATAAAAATCCGGCCTCAGTCTCCATACAGACAAAGGAAAAGTCAGTACCAAAAGTCCACCAAAAGTTCCCCACTGGCTAGCTTCTTTGTGATTTGTATAACCTGGCACCAGCAACTTGTTTTTTCTTAGTCTAACTCTTGATGGTAAACAATTATCTCTGTCTCCCCAAAAATCTATTCTCCAGCAACCAGATAAACATTATAAATATTTTTGTCTCTCTCTTTCTAGTTTCTTGATAAACCGATTTTTCTGCTTCCCAAAACATTTTCACTACTAACCCCCAATAGGACTTTTTTCTCACCTGTAGAACGGTCTTTTAATAGGTAGATTTTAGGTCTGGTCCTCCATTATACTTTCCCCAGAACATCTCTCACTCTTTGTCTTCTCTAACAACACCCTGCATTCCTAAGCCTGTGCTTATAAAAAGTCATCTGTTGAAAAATAAATTTGTCACTCATCCTTTGGACAAGGGTCCCCACGCAATGCATTTTTTGTGGTCTCATTTATTTCATTTCATATTTCATATTCATCCCCTTTGTGTTTCCCGCCTATTCCTGTGGAAATTTATCTAACCCACTAAGTTTTTTGCTTAGGGACGCTAACAAGTCTGCAGCAATATGATCATACCAATAGATGTAGAGAAAGCATTTGATAAGGTCCAACAGCATTCATGATAAAAACTCTCAAAAATATGGGAATGGAAAGAACTTTCCTTAGTATAGTCAAAGCCATCTACCACACGCAAATGGTAAATATTATACTCAATGGAGATTAACTAAAAGTCTTTCCTCTAAAATCTGGTACAAGGCTGCCCTTTCTCATCACTCCTATTTAACATAGTACTGGAAGTACTTGCCATAGCAATTAGACAAGAAAAAGATATCGGGGCATCCAGATAGGAAAGAAAGAAAACAAGCTTTCACTATTTGCAGATGGCATGCTATATTTAGAAAACCCGAAAGACTCTGCCAAAATGCTTTTAAAAACAATGGATTCATATAGCAAAGTAGCAGGCTACAAAATTAACACGCAAAAATCAATAGCCTTTTTATACATAAATAATGATAGAGAAGAAATGGACATTAAAAAACAACCCTGTTCACATTAGTGTCACAGAACTCAAATACCTTGGAGTCAATTTAACTAAAGAGGTGAAGGACCTATACAAAGAAAAACTCTGCTTCAGGAAATAAAAGAGGACACTAGGAAGTGGAAACACATACCCTGTTCATGGATTAGGGGGATTAACATCATTAAAATGGCAATACTCCCCAAAGCATTGTATAGATTTAACACAATTCCTCTAAGGAAATACATGACATTCTTCAAATAAGTGGATCAAACACTCCTGAAATTCATTTGAAACAATGAATTTGAAACACACACAAATAGTTAAAGCATTCCTTAAGAAAAAGAAGATGGGAGGCAACACTTTCCCCAACTTTAAATTGTACTACAAAGCAATAGTCATTAAAACAAAGTATTGGAATACTTATAATACTTATAATAAAGTAAAGTATTGGAATAAAGACAGGTCCTCAGATCAATGGACTAGACCTGAGTATTCAGAAGTTATCCTCCAGACATACAATCAATCAATCTTTGATAAAGGGACAAGAAATGCAAAATGGAGCAAGGAAAGCCTCTTCAACAAGCAGTGCTGGGACAAGTGGTCAACCACATGCAAAAAAGCGAACTCGGACCTTTATGTAGCACCATGCACAAAAGTCAAATCCAAATAGATTAAAGATGTTGATATCAGATCCAGAATCATAAAGTATAAAGAAGAACACATAGGTAAAACATTCCATGATATTGAGGCTAAAGGCATCTTCAGAGAGGTTACATCACTGTCCAAACAAGGGAAAGCAGATATAAATAAATGAGACTATATTAAATTGAGAAGCTTCTGCCCTTCAAAGGAAATAGTGACTAGAATACAAAGGCTACCCACAGAATGGGAGAAACTATTCACTCAATACTCATCAGATAAGGGGCTAATATCTAGGATATACAAGGTACTGACAGAACTTAACGAGAAAAAAAATCTAATTTCATCAAAAAGTGGGGAGAAGAAATTTACAGACACTTTCTCATAGAAGAAATATGAATGGCCAAAAGACACATGAAAAACTGTTCCACATCAATTTGATTTGCAAATCAAAACAACGATGAGGTACCATCTTGTGCCACAGAGACTGGCACACATTACAAAGAACAAAAACAATCAGTGATAGCAGGAGTGTGTGGCTAAAGGAATTCTCATTCACTGCTGGTGGATATGCCGACTCTTCCAGCCTTTATGGAAAACAATCTGGAGATTTTTCAAAAAACTGGAAAGTGATCTCTCATATGTTCCAGCTATACCACTCCTAAGGATATACTCTAGAAACACAAAAACACAATACAAAAATACCTCTGCACACTTATATTCATTACAGTGCTAAACAAGATACCCAACAACAGATGAGTGTCTAAAGAAACCTGGTACATATACACAATGGTATACTATGCAGCCATCAGGAAAAATGAAGTCATGAAATTTTCCTATACTTGGATAGACATGAAAACTGAGTGAAATAAGTTATGCTGAGTGAAATAAGTCAAAGGCAGAAAGATAGATACAGAATAGTTTCACTCATCTGTGGGTTTTAAAAAAAATAAAAGACACTATTATAATAATACCCAGAGACAATAGAGATGAGGGCTGGAAGACAGGCCAATGATATGAAGCTTACCACAAAGAGTATTGAGGGTATTTAGAGAAATAACTACACTAACAACTAGCATGACAATGGTAGTGAGTGAGAGAAATACTTGTCTCAAATATAAGCAGGTGAAGGGGGAGGAGTAAGATGAGGGGCATCCGTGGTGGGAAAATTGCACTGATCAAGGGGGGGGGATGTTCTTTTTATGACTGAAACCTAACTACACATGTATTTGTAATGATGGTGCATAAACAAAGATAATATTTTTTTAAAAATTAAAAAATAAAAATTTATAGAGGGCTAGAGAGATAGCACAGGGCCAACACAGAACTGATGGTGGTTCAATTCTTGGCATCCCATATGGTCCCCTTATCCTGCCAGGGGCGATTTCTGAGCACAGAGCCAGAAATAATCCCTGAGTGTCACTAGGTGTGGCCCAAAAACAAACAAAAAAACTTATAATCATACAATAATCTATATACTAAAGTTTATACCAGCTTTATTCAATATCAACCCAAATGTCCTTCATCTGATAGATGGATTAACTCATTTTGACATGCTCATATAGTGGAAAGGCACCAACTAATCAAAAGCAATGAACTCGTTATACATACATCATAAATTTCAAAGTTATTAATAAAATTCAAACTCAAAAAGATACTCCTGATATACCCTCTCTCTTTTTTTTTTTTTTTTTTTGGCTTTTGGGCGACACCAGTGACACTCAGGGGTTTCTCCTGGCTATGCACTCAGAAATTGCTCCTGGCGTGGGGAACCATATTGGATGCCAGGGGATTGAACCGAGGTCCATTCTAGGTTATTGCACACAAGGCAAACGCCCTATAGCTTGCATCACTGCTCCAGCCCCTCCTAATATACTGTTTTTCAAGAAATCTAGAAATGACACAGTAATAAAGAAGATTAGTTAAGTGATTGCCACAAGTAAAAGAAGGAAGAAAGCCTGGTTATAGAGTGTTTGTATGAGGTCTTTGCTTTTGTGTGGCGTTTTTCCTTTTGTTGTTGTTGTTGTTGTTGTTCTTGGAGCAGCAAAACTACTTTGATTAGTGTGGTATGTAAAAGTAGTGAAAGTAGCCACAAATGATGACTAGACTCTAATCATTATGGTTTCTAATCAGTTGACCAGAAAATTCTTCTGAATGACCATGTGGACTTACTATAATCATATGAGCTCTTCAAAGTAGAAGAACTAGAAGAGGGGATGCAGCTCAAGTGACTCTGCTAAACCCTCAATCATGGCCAATGATGGTTTACCCCATTAGCACTACAGGAATAACAACAACAACAACAAAAAGTGGAACAACACAAGTCAGTGACAAAGACATCTTTGCAAGAAGCAGCAGGAAAGACTAAGTATGGAAACTCAATTGACTTCTGTCTGGGAACATAAGGAAAGGGGGTCTCATGGCTAAATCCTGAGAGTAGCCACTACAAATTGAGGACACGAGCTGACAGTCAACAAGAATTCAAGTCTCAAAGCTTCAGGAGGAACCAATTCTGCCACCAACCTGAATGTACAGATTATAGATTTACTCATGGAACTTCTGGAAAAGAACATGGCATTGTAAGTCTCCAAACAGAAAAACCAGACAAACCTGGGACCTATAAAAACTGCAATAATGAGTTTAATGAATTTAAGCCTTGAAGTGTGTGATCAGTTGCTACAGAAGCAACTCAGGGGCTGGGGAATTAGCTCATCAGAAAGGAGCACATGCAATGTATGCAGGAGACTGGGTTCAATGCAGGGCACCAGATGGTCTTCTGAGTGTAGAAGGGAAGGTGAGAAAGAGGGGGAAGGCAGAAGGAGAGAGAGAGGAAAGTTACTAGGCTAATTTCCACAATCGTGTGTTTGTAAGGACAAAGTCAGATAACACGCTACGTGCACACAGACACACACGAAAAGAAAGAAGCAATAATAGAAAGGCAATTCTGTTATACATAAATTTTTTTGTTTGTTTTTTGGGTCACACCCGGCAGTGCTCAGGGGTTACTCCTGGCTCCATGCTCAGAAATTGCTCCTGGCAGGCACGGGGGACCATATGGGGCACCGGGACTCGAACCGATGACCTTTTGCATGAAAGGCAAACGCCCTACCTCCATGCTATCTCCCGGACCCCTATACATAAATTTAAAAAAAAATAGTAAATGTTCCTGCTCTTAAATAATGCTACTGTTCATTGGAACCAGAGATTTTTTTTTCTATAGAAAAACTGAGTTTACATCAGAGAGCGTAGAAAGGACTTGGGACATGGTATGGGCAAGATAGATGCGGTACTAGAATGATGTATGCATAAAAAGTATGGCAACAGTATGATAAATCAGGATACTTCTATAAAAATAATTTTAGAATATATTACTGTCAACTATCAAAAAAATGTCTAACGTTTTATCTTTCACTTTTCACTTTTCAAGAGGCCTTTAATATCCACAGCAACAACTCAAACGGTACCAGGTTTAGGTCCCCTGCCTTCTCTGCCCAACACTCATTTCTCCTCCCAAGAACCACAGCCAGACTACACACACATAGCCTGCTCACGTTTAATGACTGATGTTTGGCTTGGACTCTCAAACAAGTCAGAACTTCCTCTTCCTCAAGAGGCTGTTTTCCCAGGAGACCAACCAAGAGGAAAACCCCTAACTGCAGAATTTAAAGTGTTATCAAAGAAACAAATTGGGAACTCTCCAAGACTGAGAGTTCCCCATCAATATCCCATACATCAAAACCTACTGGCAGAGCCCAAAGCAATGGATGACTCACCAAGGTTTTTGAAGCTAATGGAGTAGTACAAGAAAAGCTATAAATCCACTATTTTTGTTTGAAGATTAGTTTTTTGTCCCTTCCTAATGCTCCACACCACACCCACTCATGTCTCCACAACCCCTCACCACCAGCATCACTGATTCTCCTAGAGTTTAACAAAGAGGAATGTCCTTCTTTTCCTACATCTCATGCCATTTAGACAGAGTACATCTTACCAAACTCACTCAAAGGCATAGCTCTTTAAAATTGTCTTAACATCTCCCCACACTCTACAGCTACTTAAAAATCCATTAGTTACAAGTCCATAAAAGCTACTACAAGATTTCAAAATGAGGAGATACTGTGGCTGGCTGGGAATGTGAGAGTTAGGGGCTGGGAGGTATAGTCTTTGCCCAGAAGCTGGGAAAAAGTAAAAAATGATCAAGTCAATTCCTCCAAGACACCTAAAATCTCCATCTGCAAAATATCTGAGGCTGGAACAATAGCACAAAGGTAGGGCATGAATTCCTTGCACACAGACAACCTGGGTTTGATACCCTGCTTCTAATATGATACACTCAACCTGCCAGTAGTGATTCCAGAGTGCAGAGCCAGGAGTTACCCCTATTTACAGCCAGGAATGGCCCAAGAACAAACAAAAAAGCTCTAGCTTAACACAATTTCTAGGGATTTAAAGAAAAGAAAATGGCCCGACTTTCAAAATCACAAAGAATTTTTGAGGACTGGAAAAACAGCTCACAAGACTAGAAGACATGAACCTCCCAAGTACCTCTAGAAGTGACCCCAAGCCCTTTTCAGCTGAGAGTAGCTCCTGACTACCATCAGGTATGGACCAAAATTAAACAAAAAGGAAATTAGGCTAGCCACTGATACCATACTTTTTGTTTGTTTTGTTCAGTTTGGGGGCCACACCCAGCTATGAGCAGGGCTAACACTTCACTCTGTGCTCAGGGATCACTCTTGATGGGACATTTCAGAATGCTTTGAGTTTCCTGGGTCATCCCTATAACCTGTGCCCCAAATAAGTAACTGTGCCCACCTAAGGCAGTTTATATCTGCAATGGAGTTATGTATGCTGCTTTCCAACTGAATTGACCCAGCAGTCTATGTATTCAGTACCGTGGTAAATAAAGCACAGTACAAACTGCCAGAACTCCCATTTCCATGAGTTACTCAGTATTCATGAGAAATGAGGAAAGAATGAGCACCCAAGTCTCTGCATCCTTCAGCATCTGTCACTCCTCTGTATACATGGGCACCAGAAAACATTTTATAGAATGCTCCTATTTAGGGGCCCGGGAGATAGCATGGAGGTAAGGCGTTTGCCTTTCATGCAAAATGTCATCGGTTTGAATCCCGGTGCCCCATATGGTCCCCCGTGTCTGCCAGGAGCAATTTCTGAGCATGGAGCCAGGAGTAACCCCTGAGCACTGCCGGGTGTGACCCAAAAACCAAAAAAAAAAAAAAAAAAAGAAAAAAAGAATGCTCCTATTTGTACTGTCTCAATAAACCTGGAAGTGAAAATTATAAAAATACCTTCCAACAGTTAATGGCAACATTAATCATGATATAGTCATGATATAGAAACTACTGAATAGTGAAGATGAACAAAGTGATTTGTCAGGCAAAAGGTTGAGTGTAAGAAGTCACAAGAGAACATACTGTATGGTTTTGTAGATATAAAGTTTGCTTTTTTAATCAAAAAAAAAAAAAAAAACTTGGACAGACTTTGTCAAAACAGTGGTTCAGTAAGGCAAATCAGAGTTAATGACCAGAGGAATGTTATGCTAGAGGTCCCAAAAAAAAATGTATCTTAATCTGAGAGATGAACAAAGGGAATGCCTATTTCTTTATAAAAACATTCAGATGGCAGAGAGAAAATGCATGGGCCAGAATGCTTGCTTTTTGGATTTGATTCCCAGCGTCCATGATCCCCAAAGCATCAATGGGGACAACCCCTAAGCATCACTTCAAGGATTCCTGAGTGTTGCCAGATACACAAACACAATACACAAACAAAAATAAACAAAGATGTCAGAAACTCATCAAGGTCTGCAAAGATGTTTCAAAATGCTGAAGTACAGGCTCTGTCTTGGTTCACCAATATCACAGCATCCTGAGTACCACAGAAGTGACTCCCAAGCACAGGGAGCTTGGAAAAAAATCTCTGAAAACTGCTGGGTGTGTCCCCAAAATAAAAGTCATTAAGTTGTACATTTATAACTCCTTCCATCCTCCCTTCCTTCTTTATCTTTATTTAAGCCTCCCAAGCAGTACCAAGGGTATAAGAGAAGCCTCCAAAACTAGGACCTGGAAAGACATGGGTCTGAAAGCAAACATCATGCAAGAAATAATACACACAGTGAAAGGATTCAAGAACAGGTTCAGGAATTTCAACACTTCAGCCAGGAATCCCACCACAAAAGCCTTCTGCTCCTAAGGAGGAAAGCAGCTTAGTAGAGGACAACCGAAAAATGAACCCTGCCTTACTGAAACCCCAGCTTTTATTAGCCAGAACCAGACCACACCCTAGGATGGAGAATGAATACGGAGTAGGGTAAGATCCAGTATTCCAGCATCAGGGGAACCTATGGCCACTTCTAGGCTCTGATGCTTGCTTGGTTGTACAAACCTGAAGATTCACCACTAAATGTTCCCGTTCCACTGGGTTAGGAACCAGTAGGCCAACCCCCACAGCACTCAGGGATTTGTGTGGTTCTGGGACCACCACATGCAAGGCCTATATTCCTTCCCACAATTCCCAGAGCCTGATAACACATGCAGGCTTTTAAATGTAAAGAAACTGAAAACTATTTATTAAAGGATTGTGTAAAGTTTAACAAAAATTTTGCTTTACAGTTAAAAAGCTTCATGTCTATTCAGATATACCAGTTTTTGTTTATTTATTTTATCTGGGGACTTTGTTTTAATTTATACAACAACATGCATCTTTAGATGAATACTAAATAAATATTCATAGCAATGCCTTAATTCAAGGAGGTCTACCGTTCACACAGATCAAAGAGGATGATATGTTACCCCAAGTTAATCCTGGTCTGTCATTCTTAGAAGACAAAGGAAAGGGGGTGGGGGAGGAAGAAGGAGGCAGGAGACAGAAAAAGAGAGAAAGAAAAGAAAGAAGGGAAGAATGGCAAAAATATTTATATCATCTTCAAAGTCATCTTGAAAATAAGGTCATTAAAGTATGTTCTTGTGACATACAATTGTTTCTTTTAAATAATTGTTACAAGGCAAGGAGTAGAGGACTAGATGTCCTGTGCCTCCTACTCTGTCCCACAGCCTGGCTCAGGGAAGAGCAACTTGGAATCAAAGTTCATGGCAGCTGAGATGTGTGACCCAAACAAAAGATTCTCCACCCCATGAAAGACATCCAAATAATGTCTTCTCTCTCTCTCTCTCTTTTTTTTTTTAGACTATCGTTATTTAAACACCACGATTACAAACATGATCATTGTTGGGTTTCAGTCATAAAAAGAATACCCTCCTTCACCAGTGTAACATTCCCATCACCAGTGCCCACTTGCGGTCACCCACTTGGGGTCACTTGGAGCTACCTTCCTAGGAGATACAAGAGGAAGCCCTTCAGGACAGAGGCTCAAGGAAGGAGCACCCGCTACAGCGACCAGAGCCTGCCACTCCCTGGGGCCGGTGCACCAATGGCGGAACAACACTAACACCAGGTTGGGGGCTGCTCAAGCAAGATCAGGAGGCCTCCCCCAGAACCCAGGAGGACTGTCACCTGTCAATCACCTGACCTACATCCACCAGCCACCGGGAAAGGGAAGGAGAGGGTTGGTCGGAGCATGCTCAGAGATGGGGATGACATCACTTAATCAATGCTGGGGAGGAGAAGGGCTGCATCAGCAGTCTTTAGCCCGCTGCCAGGAACGTGTCAACCGGGACCAGGAGGCTCCCCATTAACTTGGTCCCTCCCCACGCGACTCGCATACAAAGAGGACACCATCGGCCACAGTATCTGGGGGGAAGGGCCGTGGGAAAGGCTGGCCTATTCATTGGCCAGGTTCCTTTAAGAACTAACACGCAGTGCCCTCCTCCCAGGCCTTAGCAGCAGCCCAAGGCTGCAGAAAGGGAAGAGAAAGGTGGGGTGGGAGGTCACAAGAATGGGGGGCCCTAGATGTACAAAGTAACTTCTGCTCTAGGCAGAGAGGCTCTTAGGGACTCGCTGAACCCCCTTATCCAGGCCGGTGTGAGCCCACTAAGCCACCTGGCAGCACACCTGAGTGTCTGCGGGTGCCAGGTCGGGCTCAGAGTTTTGGCACCGAGCAAGGCCCCACGTCCAGCTTGGGTGGAGAACAAACAGGAGCCAGACACATCAGGTTCCCCCAAGGGAACATTCAGGCCACCCATGTTTTCCGCACCCCCACACCCAGCCTGGCACATACATGCAGGGCAAGGTGAACACTGAGAAGAG
>PVKC010029256.1:0-15173 GCA_004027635.1 Crocidura indochinensis
AAAAAACTAAAGCTTAGGTTCAATAATTTGCCCAAAGTTCATGCCAATAATGAACCAGAGAGTAGGTGGAAACCCAGGAAATATGACTCCACTTCTGTGTAGCTGACCACTGTGTTCCCATAGAACCAGCAGCTGGGATACTAGGCACTAATGGGGAGCAATGCTTAGGGTTCTAGTAGCTCAGTAGGCTCTTAATAAGAAGGAAGTGAGCTGGAAGAGGTTAGAAAATCAAACCTTGGATTAGTCCCTCATTTACATAGGCAATTTTATTGGTTATTTAACAATCCTCATTTGGGGATAACCAACCAGATGGCACAAAGAGCTAAGGGGTAGAGATATAATAATATATATAAGTTCAAGTCACAGTAAAAGAATTGTGATGAGTTGCTGTCTTGGCATGAAAGTTGCCAATGTAGGATTCCTATTGAACCCAATACTGCTGATGATGATTGTGCTAAAGAATTGTCTATATGCACTATAAATAAAGAATTGTACTACTCAAGACATCTGGTGACTGATATGCTATTCTTAATCATAGTCCACAAGAACCTAGCTTCAATCGTTAGTTGACTAGCTTCAAATGTTACTCACAACTGGGCACAAAGAACCAACAATTTTTTTGTTTGTTTTTTGTTTTTGGGTCACACCCGGCAGTGCTCAGGGGTTACTCCTGGCTCCATGCTCAGAAATTGCTCCTGGCAGGCACGGGGGACCAAATGGGGCACCGGGATTCGAACCGATGACCTTTTGCATGTTAGTCTATCTTCCTGGGCCCAAAGAACCAACAATTTTAAGACCTATCCATTTGTTTAGCCCCTTTTCTTTTTCTGTCTTTTCCTATTCCCTTCTTACCTCAGGACCTTTGCACCTGCAATCTTTCTAGATGATTCAATTTGGGCAAAAGACAGATTTCTCACTCTTCCTTCAAGTAAATTTAAACAACACACATTGAGGGTATGGGTGGAAGGAGTCATGCTGTGACTTCTCTGACAATATAAACACCTGACATCAAGATGTTTAATATTACTGAAGTCTGAAGTAAGATGGATATGCAGGGAACAAAGAAAGAACCAAAATGAGTTTATATATTAAGGTAGAGAAGGCCCAGTCGCAGGGCAGGACTTCATGTTTCAGATTCAAGCAGGATCAGGTCCCCACTCTCTATGACTTTGACAGTGGTGGAAACTGTCAAATCTGATTAAACAGCTATTACCATGAAAACAAAGCACATACTCACCTCTAAATTGAAGGAAGATGGTTTGGAGAAGGACTTTTTACATTATCAAACAATGGCGAGGTGGTCAAACAATAGCAAGAATTCTATTAAAATAGATATCAAGGTTTTTTTTATAGTAGAGGGGAAATCATGACAGTAATATTGGGAGAAGAGTCAGCCAGAAAAGAAACCCCAGGCCTCAATTAGGAAACCTCACCCATTCTCAGCGCATGGCCTCAGGGCATAGTGGCCAGTAATAACATGTAATTAAAACCCATAAAACAGAAGTGTCAATGACAGCAGAATCAATAAAATGCTAATTTTCAAAGATTGTCCTTGCCTGGGGTCGGAGGCTCAACTGCAAGAAATTCCACAACAAAGAGTCTTTGTAAAAGGAACTAGTCTCCTATTTCCTGGGACTCCTTGGAGACTTTGAGATAATCCAGCTCAGGTCCCTCACTATAGGTAGGCACACTGATTTGGAGAACTAGAATCTGTAATGCAGTTAGTGGGATAATCTTCTGAGTTTCAGACTAGTAGTGCTCTCCATTCCCCAGATGCTCTGTCTTTGAGTCCCAGTCATGGACAAGCGTGGCTTCCTGTCTTTTTCAGAGGGTGCTTGTGTATCACTCCACACCTCAACTACTGAAAAATGCATCCTCTCCACCTCCCCCAGGAACATAGGTACTTGTTAGACATCTCACAGCACTCGGGGTCTTCCCTGCTTGGGTGCATCCCAACAAAGGTTTATAATCGCCCACCTGCATTTCTAAAGAGAATTTCTAAAGAGAATTGCTTTGTGTGTATGTAGACCACTCCCTGTCACTTGGATTTGGGCATAATCCTCCAAACATCAGCTTCATGTTCTTTCTCTTCCTAAGATGCATTCTTGAAGGGCAGGGAGGCTTTTCAGGGTTCAGATGAAATGGCACACAAAACAAATTCCCCTTTAATCCATAAAGCGCATAATGTAATTCTGCAATAAATAAAATGTCCTTCACATCCAGATGAGCTCTCTTGGGTAAGATATTAGAAACCTGAGTAGGGTGTGTGAGGTTAGAATTATATGGGGTTTCCATCATTCTCAGCTCTTGGTCTGAAATGTGGGCACAGAGTATTGGAAATTTTGATTTTTTTTTCCAGAAGTTGCTTGGCTTTGATCTTTGAATGACCATGCGAAATGGGAGTTGCCTCAAGTCTTAATTGCATTTGTGCAGTTGGTGAATCTTATCAAGCAGCCATAATGAAGAGCATTAATATTGCAGAAATGTGGCCTTGAGGTGGTCATGGAAAGTTAAACATTAGGATGACTGATTTCTAATCTCTGCCAGACTGTATTGAAGCTGTTAACATTTTCTTTGCTTATGAACTTTAGTAGCCTATTTTTCTATTTTTATCTATTTTTATCTATTTTTCTATTTTTCTAGTTGTTTGGTTGTCTCGGTTTGTCTACTGTATTAGGTAACAGTTATCTTTGTAGAGCAATATTGCCGAATGGGCTAACAGATTCCAAGAGTTAGTAGAGTGGTCCTGGGGAAATTCCTGGCAAATGTAATCAGATTCTCATAAACTGAGGTTCTCATAAAGGTTCCAAGTAAAGAAATTTTAGGGGTACTTTCTAGGGAGCAGCTAGGGATTTGTTATGCAGCAGAGCTTGTGCAATAATCTAAGTGGTTACTTATTGGAACTTTAATTTGTAGTGGGCATGACTCATCTAATCTTAAAGCAATGCAACAGTAGATACTCTATTATTATCCACAATCTTTTGATTTCCATTTGCAATGCTGTAACTTGCCCAGAGTCATATACATACAATCATGGAAGGAGCCAAACAAGGCAGTCTTCTTCCAAAGTCTGTGCCCGGAAAGCACAGGGTCCTGTCTTTCTGGATGAAGCATACTCTCACTGACTTAGATTATAGGTTTCTTTGAGGGTAGCTTATTGAGATTATGAGAGAGGGAAATTTCTCTACTTAAGTCAGTTTTTAGTTGCAGTATTTACTCTGGAGAGCTTTATCTGTAACTGAAAGCAAGATGAATGCAAAATTGTTTGATGGAATGCAAATGTGCTGGAAATATGGCAATAAGAGTAGAAAAAGGGTCTACATGCTTAAATTCTATTGCCTAAAAGTTAGTGAAATGCGTACTACATAAAAAAAAAACATGAAAGTTGATTGAGGAGGAACTTGGTGGTACAGAGAGCTTGAGAGAACTTGAGACAGTTGTGTTATCTCCTGGCAGGTAAATGTCTTCTTGTCATTATCTTTGTCACAAAGCATTTCTAGTTTTATTTTTAATTCAGAATTATATTTTAAGCACCCTATTTACAAAACTGTATGTTTTCAAGTAGTGCATAACAATCTAGCATCACCCCTTTTTCAGGGTGTCTACTTCCTTCCACCATTGTCCACATGTTCCTGCCTTATCCTAATCCCTTTGTGACAAATTTCCTACTGAAGACAAGTTCTCTGGTTCTGTTGCCTTTGGTCATTTGCTATACTCTACTTTGTTTCTGTTGAGAGATCCATAGAGGTACATTGTTCACAACTACTAGAAATGTCAATTAAAGCTTTTTTTTTTACTATTGCTTTAATAGTCTCAGTATAATGAAGATATAGGGGAGAAGTACCCTTGACTAAAATAAAGAAAAAATATGTAAGCAGCTTTTGATATCAGTATGACAAGTGGACCTAAAGTTGCAGGTATTCTTTAAGTGGGTAATGCTATATCAGAAGATTCATGACATCTATTCTATTCAAGCTGAAGGAACAAAATACTCTTGGGCTAATTTATCATTAAGAGTTGGTTGGTAAAGAGGTACCACCTCACATCACAGAGATTAGCACACATTACAAAGAACAAGAACAATAAATGCTGGCAAGGATGTGGAGAGAAAGGAACTCTCATTCATTGCTGGTGGGAATGCCGTCTAGTCCAGCCTTTATGAAAAACAATATGGAGATTCCTCAAATGATTTGAAATTGAGTTCCTTTATAATCCAGCTATACCACTCCTAGGGATATACCCTACAAACACAAAAATACAATACAAAAATCTCTTCTTCACACTTATACTCATCACAGTTTCATTAACACTAGCCAGACTCTGGAAACAACCAAGACACTCTTCAACAGATGAATGGCTAAAGAAACTGTGGTACATATACACAATGGAATATTATGCAGCCATCAGGAGAGATGAAGTCATGAAATTTTCCTATACATGGATATACATGGAATCTATTATGTTGAGTGAAGTAAGTCAGAGGGATATAGACACATAATAGTCTCACTCACCTATGGGTTTTAAGAAAAACAAAAACCATTATTGCATTATTGTAATAATGCCCTGAGAAAACAGAGATAAGGGCTGGAAGGACTGGCTCTTAATGTGAAGCTCACCACAGAGAGTGGTGAGTTTAGCTAGAGAGATGACTACACTAGCTATCATGATAATGTTAATGAGTGAAAGAAATAGGATGTCTGTCTCAAATACAGGCAGGGAGGGGTTGGGGAAGGAGGGAGATGGGGGGCATTGGTGGTGGGAAGGTTACATGGGTGAAGGGGGGTGTTTTTTATGACTGAAATTCAACTACAATCATGTCTGTAATCATGATGATTAAAAAAAAGATAAGAGTTGGTTGGTATTGTAACCATGGTGCTTAAAGATATTATTAGAAAAAAATAGTTGATTTGTAGGAAGAATGTTTAATTCTACATTTGCCCAAATGTTTTAATCATGAAATGGTAACTTATTTAAAAAATTAAATAAATTTAAAAAGAAGTTCCTTTGTTTGAGCTACAATATTTTAAAGTTTCTTTGATATGCAAGACATAGTTTAGACATTTAGGAAACACCTGTGAGCAAACACAAAGGCTGCCTTTGAACACTAACATTCCAACAGGGGAGCCAGATAGTAAATATAACAATTAAGTTAAGTGCACAGCTGATAGGTGAGGAGATCATGACTGTTATAGAGCAAACAGAAAAGGACAAGGAGAAAAGGGGAAGGGGGCAGAGTTGCATTTGATGAGCAGTTGGACTAGATCTCTTTGGCAAAGTGACAGTTAAGTATAGGTTTACTAAAGTATGTGAAAGAATGAGCCTTTGTTTCATCACTAGATAGAATATTATAGGCAGAGGCAGTAAACTGTCAAAGTTTCCTGTGCTAACATATCAGTGAATATAAGAGAGAGAATACATGATTATTACAGTAGAGAAATGATTATGACCAAGTCATAAGTGAACTGGGGTGGTCACTGAATGGCTTTGACTTGTGGCATAAATTTTTATGTTTTTGGTTTTTACTCTAGCAATTGTATAAGAAATGTACTTCAAAGTTGAAAGCAGAAAGAACAGGTATGAGGCTCACAGTACTCCAGAAAAGTAAAGAGGGTGATAGAGGTCTGGTTGGTAAAAACAGAGATGGAGAAAGAAAAGTAATAAGGTTTTAGATAATCTTGCAGTAAGTGTCCATGTGATTTCTGGTGATCCAGATATTGGATGCATATGAAAGAGAAAAGTCAAAAGATGATACATGTTTTTAGCTTGAGCTCCTGCAAGAATGAATTTGCCTTCCACTGTGCAGGGGAAAGAAGTAGGTAGAACAGTTTTTTTTTAAGAGGCTCAACAATAGTTCAGTTTTGGACACATTAAGTTTGTGACATTCTAGGGGGATTGTTGAGTGAGCAATTGGACATAGACATTTAGAGTTCACCAGTGAGGTTGACCTGAGTTTGTTAAAACATCAAATCTTTTCATTCAACATCAACAACTATCTTATGTTTTATAAACATAGATTGTATTTGATTTGTCTGTATGTTTATACCATACAGAAAATAACCTGTCTTATATTAAAGATCTCTTTCAGGACATGAAAAGATACTGTACAGCAAGCAGGTAGAGCATTTGCTTCGCACTCAACCAATCTGGGTTTGATATGTCATCTGTATGGTCCTCTAAGCACCATCAGGCATAATTCCTGAGTGAAGCAGCAGAAATAACTCTTGAACATTACCAGGTATGCCTTATCACGGCCCCCCATTTTATATATATTTTTATAAAGATAAAAATGCAAACACTTTAGATATATTTTATTATTGCTCTCTCTGTTTTATACATATCATTCAATAGTGCCAATATATTGTTTTATGCCTGTGGTGCTGTTATCCCATGCCACCATCAGAGTGCCATTATGCTAAAGTCCTACCCTCCCCCTAGCACCCTCAGATCCCAGTTCTATTGACTATATCTTAAAGTATTTCTATTAGGAATTACCTAATCTCTTATGTTGTCTTTATACTCCACAAATGAGTGAGGTCATCTAGTGTTTGTCTTTTTATTTTTGATTCACTTAATAGAACCTCCACCAATCTCATCCAAGTTTCAGCAAATTACAGCATTTTATTTTTTCTTGTTGCTGAGAGTAGTAGTCCGTGGTGTGTGTGTGTGTGTGTGTGTGTGTGTGTGTATACACACATATATATATTACATTTATATATACTATATATATTGTATTTTTCTTTACTGATTTTGGTTGGCTAAAGTGTTTGTTTAGAAGAGATTCTCTTTCAAACAACCTTCTTTCCTACTACTTTTCTGATCTTGGTCCTGCCAAGTCTCTGACTATGTAAAGGGAATCATTCAGCACTTAGTGTGATTCAATGTAGAGTTTTGCCTAAGGTCATCTTCCTTTCTGGGAAATGTAAACAAGAGATGCACTATTTAAAGTTTAGTATCCCAAACATTTTTAAGGTTTTGGTTCTAAGTGGACCAAAAAAAACAGTCGCGTTTTAAAAAGGGACTGGGAATCTCTGAAAGTTGATCAACTTCTTATCTGACACTGCCAATGCCATTAAAAGTGTTTCTTATTTTGTATCAACATTGATGTTATTCTGATGCAGTCATCTTGGCTTGGGGATGTTTTGATGCTCACTAAAAGCTAATGGGAGAAAAGGGGATAGCAATTCCGCTTTTGTGAATTCATCCTACAGAAACACTTTGCACAGATGCGAAAAAGTATTTTGTACGATCTTATTCATCAAAGCATGTTTACAAATTATTTGTTTGGAAGCAGCAAGCATTTATCAGTAGAGGCTTGATTATCATAGAATACCTACAACAAAATATTATGCAACTATAAAACAGAATTAGTAGAATTGCTTATATAGTATGCTATGTTTTGTTTCAAAAGGTGGAAGTGCAGAATTGGACAGATGGTACAGTGCAAGTATTTGCCTTGCATGTGACTGATACTAGTTTGATGCTCAGCACTGCAAATAGTCTCTCATAACTGTCAGGAGTGATCCCTGAGCATGGAACAAGAGCGACCTGAATATTTCTGAGTATGGTTTGTGTACACTCACATGTGTAAATACACATCATGGAAGGGGACCAGCAGAAGGACTGGGACACATTATAGACCCTGGTTCTATTCCCCTTACTCTGTGGTCCTTTAAATATCACCATGTAGATCTCTGGGGAATCCTAAGCACTGCTGGAGTGGTCCTGGTGTTTTCAGGCTTGAACATTACTGCATATTTTTTGGGGGGAGTCACATCCAGTGGTGCTCAGGAGTTACTCCTGGCTCTGCACTCAGAAATCGCTTCAGGCTTGGGGACCACATGGGATTGCAGGATTTGAACCCACATCCATCCTGGGTCAGCCACATGCAAGGCAAACACCCTACCGCGGTGCTACCACCACTCCAGTCCAACTGCATATTATTTTTGTTTGTTAGGTTGGTTTTTTATTTTGTTTTTTTTGAGCCACACCTGGTGGCACTCAGTGGTTACTCCTGGCTCTGTGCTCAGAAATCGCTCCTGGCAGGCACAAGGGACCATATGGGATGCCGGGATTCGAACTGACGTTGGTCCTGGGTTGGCTGCTTGCAATGCAATCCCTATTACTGTGCTATCTTTCCGGTCCCCTGCATATTATTTTTGATTAAAAACATGATATAGTTATTCCAAACACCTAATTTTAATCTAATTTTTCTATCAGCTCAATAGAAATGCAAAAATCTAACCAGTTTGCTCTCACGACTAAGAAAGATTAAATTAGATACAAGACTTTTACCCACGTAATTTTTTTTATCACACTCAATATATATATAGACATTTACTCAACACCCTTTTCTGTGCTTTTGGAAGTTGATGCAGGTGAAAGGACTAGGGCAGATGGAGGGGAGTAAAAGCCTCCAGGCCTTTCACAAAGATGGTAGGACTGAATGTTCCCTCCCTGCTGGCAGGCATGGAGAAGAATGGTTCATCTGAACTTGTTTGAACTTGTGTTTTGATATCAAAAATGAAACTCACCCTAAAGATGTCAGAAGCAGATGCAGAATTAAATGCAAATAGAAAGCTCTCTTTGCTTCCCCAAAGAGAGTTCTGCTGGCCACCAATTCTCACTGCATCATGACCAATTGACTACATGAATTCTCTGTGTCTCACACTCTATCTCATAGGTAAACTAAGATGAGAAAAAAAAACCTAATTTTCTTTCAGAATCCAACAAATTCCAAAGTCAGAGGGATGAAGGGATTTGCTGAGGTCATAGGCAGGATTTATAAAAAAAATGTTTTGGAAATTTTTGTAAAAACAATGATGTCATTCTAGTCTGGGTCCTTTAATATAAGAGAAATGTTCCTGGAACTGATGAAATTGTCTTATATATAGGAAAATCAAGTCTCCACTAACTTATTTATATGCCACTGTCTATAAACTCATTAATGATATTTCATCATTAGCAAATCATTAGAACATATAAAGGCTGTTTGTTTAGTTTTGTTGTTATTGACACTTTGGTCATTTCATTGAAGACTTTTTTGTGGTCTGAAGGAGTGAGGAAGACCTTCATGGTAACCAGGGATGTAGGTGAGGGTCATGAGCACACTTGGGATTCTGAATTGGGGGAGGGAGTGGTAAGACACAGAACAATGAACTGGGAGAAGAACTTGTCCAAGAGAAAGCATAAAAATGTAGAATTGGGAGGATGACAAAAAGAGACTGGAGAGCCTTTAAGTCAGACTTTACTTATTTCTTAATATTATCGGAGATTCTGCCTCTCAGCATTTAGTGTTTGGCATAGGAGGGCCTTCATCAAAAGGAGAGGAATAAGCGTCACACCAGTTTACACACTGCTGACTTCATTGCAAATTCTTCATCATGATTTCCTATGGAGACTGTGTTTACTTGGCTGACTTGCATTGTCATTAGAGAGCTCTGGATATTGAAGTAATTAAAAACTGCAAGTAGGCCACACTTAATATTCTGGAGGCACAATCACAAGCTTAGAGCTGCTCACTTATTTGAGAAATCACGTGAGTGACTCTGTGGCATCCAGGCTCAGCTCAGCTGCTCGATGACTAAGGTCCTCAGTCGTAGATATCGTTGAAGAGCTGAGAACATAGCCAATTAATTTCCATGATTTGCTATTACTGTGTTATTTGATGTGTATAAACACCATGTGTTCGTGTTTGGAAGAGGCATGACCTTTCCTTTAGAAAATAGAACCTGCCGTAGCTTCAGAATGGGGCCAGTGATAGGTAGGGGTTGAGGGAGGTGACCCTGTCTACTATTTCTGGAACCCTTATTTTCCCTTTTACATTGAGGTTAGAAAACGATGCAAAACTCTTTGGTTCATATCACAATAGTGTTGAATGATGTGGCTCTACTTTCAAGACCATATGTTACAGAGAGCAAAACCACCCATCTGTGCCTTCCCATTTCCAAAACCCAAGCTCAGTGAGCTCAGGCTGAGCTATGCAGGAATTTGGGATGTGAGGATAGGCACAAACAAATTCATTACTGGCTCTTTGGAAATGTGCAGTGAATAAAAGAGGCAGCTGTTAATAGAATAACTTCTCAAATATAGTTACAAGTTCTACCTATTAGGAATGATAGACTTACAGTAGCATGAGAACCAAAGGTTAGGAAAGAGATGGTTGGTCCAGGATATGAAGGAAGAATTATAGTTAGGAGAAAATGTGGTGTTTAAAGTGGGATAGTGAGGGTGCAAAGAGCATTTCAGACATAAATGAATTTAAGAAAAGGAAAGACCGGTGTTTCCAGAGAGTAAGCCTTTGTCTCAGACTTTGGCTTGGCCAGTGAACTTGATTATGTTTTAGGTTCTTTGCTTGAAAAATGAAGGTTCTGATATGGGCTCCTTATCTTGGTACATAGCAACTAGGTCTGAAAATTAATGAAAAATGAAGCAGTCCTTTATGAGTTTCTAAAATGAATGGTAATGACATAAACCCTGCCAAAAACTACATCTGCAAAAAAAATTAATAACTTGGTTCTCTCCCCCGCTTTAGGCATGCAAGGAGATAATGAAAGTCCTTTAATTATATTTTGCTTTGCAGTGAAATAACAACTGGATTTCCCTTACAAATTAGAAGTCAATCGCTCTCAAGTAGAGTTGTGCCTGTTCTGTTTTCCCCACTGACAGGACCCGGAGAATGAGTCACCAGGCCCACACTAGTTTGGTCCCTTACGCAGATGAAGATTTTACTCTTGAGAAAGTAATTGCTCAGAAAAACCAAATGATTCACTCCAATAGCCTCCTTAAGAAATCAGCTCCTGGAGACCCAGATGGATGCCATGGATGCCAGGGATTTAACCTGGCTGGGCTGTGTGTAAGGCAACACTCAGAAGTTTACTTTATCCATTACAATTATTATTGTTATTCCATTATATTTTAAATGCCTCCCATGTAGTGTGGAAGATAACAAGTATTAACTACAGTTATATAGAAAGATAGAAACATGGGTTTCAAGATAAGTGCAACCTGATATCAACATGGTCATAGGTATATACTGTGTAGAAGTAAGTGAACAACACAGATGGTAGAAGTTCCAAGTTCATTGAAAACTGGAGTAGTTAATGGGTACTTATAATTTCATTTTTGGTGGAGTGACCTTCATTAACAATAACCACAGTGTCAATAAAGGAAAAGAGAGTGTGAGAGAGACAGACAGAGAAAAAAGAGAGAGAAAAAGAGAGAGAAGTAAAATGCTTGCACCAGAGGCAAGTAGGGGAGGGTGGGTGGAAGAGAAACTGGGGACATTTGTGGCAGGAATTGTGCACTGTACTAAAAACCAAAGTGTCTAAAAGGAAAAAAAGAAGAGAGAGAAAGACAGAGAGAAAAAAGAAAAGTATATACTCTAGAGACAAGAAAGGTAGAAGGCGTCGGGGAGAGTGAGAGGTAAACTGGGGACATTGGTTGCCACCAATGTGCATTCATGAAAGCTGTTGTACATTGTATGACTTCAACTCAATCATGAACAATTTTATCTGTGGAAAAAACCTGTATTATTAGCAACCTTGTAGCCATGATGTTTAAATAAATAAATTAGTTACCAAAAGAAATTTTTTTGTGGGGTGAGAGGATTTCCTAGGTCATACCAGGCAGTTCAGAGATTATTCTTAGTTCTGTGCTCAGAGGACCATATTGGATTGCATAGAAGTGGGCTGCATACAAAACAAAAAACTGTATCCTTCTCTGCCATATTATTTTTTCCAGCCCAACACTGCGATAGTTAGAATAGGCTACAAAGGAGAAGAGCAGGGACAGGAGTTCAGAGTCAAAATCCTACTCTTGCCAGACTTCTATGACCTGGTCACAGAATTACACAGGAACAACCCTTCTGCCAGAAAAATGTTATGTTTTCAGAAAACAAAAACTCCTTTAGCTGCCATCTCCTGTGCTGAGAGAAGTAATTCTCTTCCCTTTGACCTTCATTTATTCACATCCTTCTTTAGTGATTACCTAATAAATACTCCATGAGCTTTAGTTTAGTCTCAAATTCACAGAGATGAAAAGGTCAAATAATCAATCTTTTCTACTTCCTTTGTGATTTTGTTTGGAGGCCACACCAGTGGTGTTCACAGCTTACTCCTTGCCCTGTGCTCAGAAATCACTCCTGGCGGTGCTTGAGAAATCATATGAGGTTCTAGGGAAAAAATGGGCCAGCTGTGCACAGACAAGTGCCTGCATCTCTGTATCCTCTCCAGCCCCAATCTCATCTGCTTCCTTTGAATACCCACTCATTGAGTCCTTGATAGTTTGGAACTCATACCAAAAATCTCCAAATGTTCAGTCATTCACAGCCAAGGCTGAGGCTCTGATGGCAAAGGCAAGCAGAGCAGTTTAGATACCTTAGTCTGTAGTCATGGGAACCATGGACTCGTTGAATTCCAGCAGAGGAAGGAATCTGTCATAACCAAGGGAATTGCAAATTGTCATAAAAATTATTCATATTTTGCTAAGAGGAAAACACCTCTTTCCTTCCTTGAATGCCCCTCCCCCCAATTCTTCTATTTTAACTCTTAGCAAACAGTATTAAGTATCTGTCCTTTTCTTTCCCTCCAATAAATGATGGAGAGAATACATCTGGAATCAAATGGATTTTCTTCCGTTATTTTTAATGCTTAGATGATCTTTTCTCACAGTCAATTTGATTGGTGAGTGTCAGGGACTTTCAGTAGGGGAGGGTCACTGTATTGCAGAGGTATATATATTACAAGTCCCGCACTTTCTTTGTCTCTAAATTCTCCACCCACTCTCTCCACTCCTAGCCATAGTCTCTGCACATTCCTTTTGTAATATCTGATTATGGGTCCCAAATATTTTTTATCGAACTTTCATCTTCATCCAGGCAAGTGATTCAAGTCAGTCACTATTGTTTATACTGTTGATTGGGCTGGATTATTCCTTCTCTGTCTTCTAGATTAAGAAAGAATCAGGAACTAGGAAACCCATTTAAGCCTTCATTCTAAAATGTGTTATCTCTCCAGTTTTGGATTAGTTTTGCCATGGAGTATTACAGCTTGTTCAGTCATCAATAACAGAATATGACACTTTTATTTGTTGAGTACCTTCTGTCTAGACAATCAGGTAGATTCTCAAAGGGAAGGAGAGAAGGCGACACCCTGAGTTCCAGCTATACAACTATATATTTAAGAACTGTTCCCCTCAAAATCTAAATTCATGGTTTGAAAATTGGGAACATTGCTTTATCACTCATATTTTTCAGTGTTTGCAACTCTGAAAAACTCTGCTCTGATCAGATCTATTCATTTGCTGCTTTCTGTGCACAGGAAAATTAAATTCCTAATACCATTCGAGTCTGAAAGGGTCTTGTAAATATTTCCGTCCAGTGAAATGTGACAAATAATTTCCTAGTTTCTCACCCTCTGTGATAGTGACTAATGAGAACCCAGCTTCTAAAAAATGCTGTCACAAAATGGTGGAGCCTTCTTTTGCCGAGGATCTTCCTTCCTCACTCCTTGAGAATTACCCTGCAAAACTAATACCAAAGGGCTTTTATTTTGGGGGAAAATATATGAACTTAAACCTTGGAGATTAATTCATTGGGATTTCTTGTTTTGGCAGTGGGATATAGTCTATTCTCACTGCACGTCGACATCAGCACTTACTGGGTAATCTTACCTCCTACTGCTTTTCTGTCTTGAACCCCTTCATCTTTTTCTGAACTAAGACTTCTTCAGTTAGTACTTGGGATAGCAGTTGACGGAACATTGCTGATTTCATTTAATCCTAGATTTTCAGGAATTAAAAGTCAACTGTTTCTGTGTAAATGGGAATTATGATGGAATTCTAGACCCCTTGACTCCATCCAAAAAGGGCTTGACAACTGGGATCCATCCATCCCTTGCAATTGCCAATGGGTCTCACTGCAAATAACATGGACAAGAATGGAAAGGGTTAAGGCTGACCCACTAAGTCCTTCTCTATCATTCAGATAGAAGATATGATTAACCCATGCACCACCACTACCTGCTTTAAAAACCATCCATTACAAAGCATAACAATACAAAGAAAGTAAACTCTAAAATAGCAGATAGCACTGTGTTAACTACCAGTGACTGTCCTCCTCAGAGCATTAAAAAGTCTGGGGTTTAAGATTAAATAAAACATCTGAGCACTTCTGAGCATTTCGTGCCTGAAATACGTTCTTTGAGATTTACAATGAGGTCAGAGCTTAAAAATTTTTTTTTTACAAAAGACGTGTTTGATCTGTTTTGTCCTTCTAGTCACTTAAATCCATTTGGATCTGTTTCCCTTATAGGATGGGGATAGGGGGATATTGAAGAGAATAAAATTTGGCCCGACCAGATGGAAATAGTATGTAAAAATCCTGGGTAGATTTTTGAGTGCATAGCCAGAAGTAGCCCCGGAGAGTCACAAGATGTGAAGCCCCCAAAAGCCCCCAAATCTATTTCCCTAACACTTCATGACATTGAGACTAAAGGTATCTTCAAGGAGGAAACACCAATGCCCAGTAAGAAAAAAAGAAGTAAAAATAAAAAGTAAAAGTAGGGGCCTGCGAGATAGCATGGAGGTAAGGCGTTTTGCCTTCCATGCAGAAGGACAGTGGTTCAAATCCCGGTATCCCATATGGTCCCTCATGCCTGCCAGGGGCGATTTCTGACCATAGAGGCAGGAGTAACACCTGAGTGTGCCAGGTGTGACCCCAAAACAAAAACAAACAAACAAAAAAAGTAAAAGTAAAAGAAAAAAGCAAGTAAGAAGCAAAGAAAAGCAAATGGGACTACATTAAACTGAGAAGCTTTTGCACTTCAAAGGAAACAATGACTATGATACAAAAGTTACCCAAGAAATGGGAGAAACTACTCACCCAACACTCATCTGATAAGGATTAAAATCTATATATACAAGACTGATAGAGCTCAACAAGATAAAAATATCTAGCCCCATCAAAAATGGGGAGAAGCAATGAACAGACATTTTTTTTTTGGTTTTGGGGTTTTGGGCCACACCCGGTGACGCTCAGGGGTTACTCCTGGCTATTCGCTCAGAAGTCGCTCTTGGCAGGCATGGGGGACCATATGGGGAACCGGGGGATCGAACCGAGGTCCGTCCTAGGTTAGCACAAGGCAAGGCAGGGACCTTACCTCCAGCGCCACCGCCCG
>PVKC010029257.1:0-15171 GCA_004027635.1 Crocidura indochinensis
AAAAAAAAAAAAAAGAATTCATGTGAGAACCAAGTTAAGGGGATTGTTGGACTTGTTCCCTAAGCCCCCAGAGGCACCAATAATACCTTGTGGCATTGTTCCTCTTTTGCATAGACACATTAAAATGGGAAACCATTACAAATGCAAACAAGTTCTTATCTAATAGAGATAGGAACACATATTTTGTAATGCAGTTTGGCCTTATACCCTGAACACTGGCATAATGACTTGGCTCAGAACTCAGAAGAATGGGCATTGGCCATATACCCCTGAACCATTGACCATCTACAGAAACAACCACAATTGTCTATAACACCACCAAGAAGCAAACCTCTACCAGGGAAGTCCCGACCTCTACCCTGGCATTGACTTACTTTAAAGAGTGTTCTTTTAACATCCATATGACTCAGCAACAGCAACAACCTGCTTGCAGGGCAGGACGCTCCACATCTAATGGTGAGGTAACTAGAGGACATTCCATACCATCCTGACTTTGATGAAAGAAATGCACAGAAACTAGAATCTTTAACTACAGAAACCTGACACCAACAACAGCCAATGTGTGAAAAAATTTTACTGGGACCACAGAGAATGACTCAGGGATTGGACAACCTATTATGCCTAGAACCCAGAGTCAGTCTTCAGGGATAGGGTCTCCTTGTATTTAGGCCAAGGTTTTTTTTCTTTCCATTTTCCCCATATTTTGCTGGGCCTATGCAAACAACAATCGCCACTGTCACACCAGTATTACTGTATTTTATAACTCGTCCTTTTTTAAAAACAAAGGGCTTACTGAAAAATCATTCTTTGATTTGAGAATTCTTTAAAAGAATTCTTTGAATACTTTGTCTTAAAATTTGTTTGTATAAATTTGAATTTTCAAATATAAATGCATCCTATATTCACTGGAATGCTTAGTACAATACCAGAAAATGGAAACAATTGATAGACATTGAATAGATCAAGTTGTGGTTTGTATACATGAAGGAATACTAAGCAGCTATTAAAAAGGTGCAATTTTCCAATTACTGTAACTTGGACTCAACAGAAGGATATCATTTTAAGCAAAATATGTCAAAGATAAATGGACAAACATCAGTTATCTTATTTTCTGTCATATGCAGATAAATAAAACAATGAACTAGATAGTCAATATGATGATCTTTGACCTTCAATTACAAATGAGATTTCCAAATAGGTGTGGGAAGGTTATAGGGAATTATGAGATAAAATTGAAGTGATCTTGGATGATAGGTGGAGAGTTTGGGGCACCTTGGTGATGGTGAAATGAAGTAACTAAGCATAACAATTATGAACTTTACTATTACTGTCAACAATTAATGTAAACTTAAAATAAAAAACAGTAAAAAAAATAAAAGAACATTCAGATATAAAAAAAAGAAATAAAAAATTATCAGACTTAAACACCAAATCCAGAGCCAACAACAACAGAATCAATACCCGATCTACAACAAGCTTGACACAGAGGTGACCACTTATACTAGCAACCCGGGTGGTACTGGAGAGGGATATGAGATGCACATTGAGAACAGGAGTGGAGGGAGGACAACACTGGTGGTGGGAATGCCTTGGATTCAATGCCACTATGTATCTAAAATATTACTGTGAAAGATTTGTAATCCACTTTGATCACAATAAAAATGATTAAAAACAAAAAAGAAGAAGAAAGGGAAAAAAGAAAAAAAAGCACCAAGCAAAACAAAACAAAATGAAACAAAAACAAAACAAAAAGGCATAAAAACAAACAAACAAAAAACCAAAACCTGCAACTACAAGAAAGCATAACAGCAACAAAAAACACAACAAATAAAAATAACCATGAGAACAACAACAAAAAATGTGTAGCAAGATTTTGGGCTTCTTCTTTTATTTATTTATTTATTTATTTATTTATTTTGCATAGACACTAAGTATTGGGGAAATTAGAGAGAAAAATCCCTTGGCCTAGAGATACAGGGTTTCTCCGCCCTTGAAAGCATACCATCATGGTAACAACTACAGGCTCCGTACACACTTGTTTTTACATCCCAAGATCTTTTTATGGTGCCAGGAAACTTTCCATTCAGTTGGGGATGATAAAATCAGGCCTCTGTAACTAGAGATCTTGGTATTTACACAGGTCATAGAACAAAGCCTAAGATAGCCTTTCTTTATGGTTCTAGAAGTTCTGTTCCATCATTGTTGTTGTAATCAGTTTTATTTAATTAGTGATCTTGGTTTTTGCACAGAACCTAGGATGAAGCCTAGGATAGAGTCTTTCCTTATGTTTCCAGAAGTTTTGGTCAGTTTCAGTTGTTGAAGTCAGACTTCTGGAATTAGAGATTTTGGTTATTGTACAAATCCTAGGCCAAAGTCTTGACTAGAGTCTTTCTTATTGGTCCCAGGATAAGTCCTGCCCTAATTGTTTTCCTTATATCTTGCAATTTTCACAATCCTTAGGGAAAGGGGACAGAAGGAACATAACAGATCAGAAGAAACATAATTCATCAAATATCTGCTTAACCACCTCACAATTGTAGAACTACAGAATAGCCATTCTCAAAACTAAGGACAAATTTTTCTTTCTTATTATATGCACTTAACAATGGTAACCCTTCCTTCTAAATGAGATTAATTCTCAGAGCTGATTGGATAAACACTGTATTCACAGGTGTATATTCAGAGCTAACTTCTCTTTAAAGAATGAAAAAAGGAACTTTCTTTTTTTCATTTGTACACACTGCATTGAATTTGGAATTATAGCAAATGAAAAATAGTCATTTGTGGCTATCTTTACTATAAAAACAAATGAAGCAGTGTTTACATTATAAAAGATAGGTATAATATTTTAAATTAGTTGATGTAACTAGGCAATCACATTGTTCACTAAAGAAAAGTAAGACTTGGGTCCCAGGCACTGAGATAGCATTTCCACTGTTCCCCTGGATATTTTATAATAATATCATAATTTTGAAGTGTATTTTGTTGTCCTGAAGTATATTTCGGGATCCTGCTCAATAAAGTGAAATTATGTATGTGCAATATTTTTGTAAACTTAAAAGCACTCTAAAGAAACAACCAACTCTTGATAGTGTATTATATAAAATAATATAGTATGAATCATCCTGTACTATTTGAATTCCAGCCAAAAAGAGACTGAGAAAAATTCTTTACGTTAAACTCTGGAGTAATAAATGTGCCACATGGTTCATTGAGTAGTGCTAGGAGTAGCCTCCTAGTATAAACCTGGGAGTAGTCCCATAATACTGCCAATACGGCTCCAAAACAAATAAAATATGATCAATAAAGTGTATCTTTGAGTCCAAATGATATTAGTTGAAAGATAACATGAGATCCTTATGTTGTATGTGAATGACTTTATTTTATTTCCAGAACTACATGGCCATATTCAGCATTAATGGGTATAATCCCCAAAAATAAAGTAGGGATGACCTGAATAAAAGTTTTCATACCTGAGGTATGAGTACAGGTACTCAACCTCATAATCATATTGAGTGTGCCTAAAAATCTAAAAGAAATAAAATTTACTTATAAACCTGTTATAGCAATACACAGAGAGCACAAATCTTATTTACCCAAAAAAAAAAAAAAAGAGATTCTGCCTAGCTGCTTCTTACTTTCACCTAATTAAGGGAGAACAGCATGGGATTTAAGAGAGAAAGTCAGGGATTTCTCCTACAGAAATTAGTCTGGTCAACTTAAAAAGATCATAAAGGTCTTGTTGAATGCGTTCATCTATTGATTTGATCATATGATTTCTATTTTTCCTTTTGCTGATATGGTATATTGTGCAAATTGATTTACATATGTTAAACCATTCTTGCATTCTTGGAATGAAGCCTACTTGGTCATGGTGTATGTTCTTGAGGCACTGGATCCTATTTGCTAGAATTTTGTTGAGGTTCTTTATATCAGTGTACATCAGAGATATTGGTCTGTAGTTTTTTTTTAATTTATTTTATAGCTTCTATGTCTGGCTTTGATATCAGGGTAATATTAGTTTCATAAAAACTATTTAGAAGTGTTTCTCTGGGGATGGAGTGATGTCACAGCAATAGGGTGTTTGCCTTGCACATGGCTGACCCACGACGATCCAGAGTTCAATCCCCTAGTATCCCATATGGTCCCCAAGAAAGAGTGATATATTTTATATTTTTGTTTAGTCAAATGTTAAACTTATGGCCAGAATTGCAATGTTTTTCTTGTTTGTTCACTTTAATTTTTTTCTTCTTTTAAACTTTATTTAAACATTGTGATTACAAACAATACTGTTGTTGGGCTTCAGTCACCAAAGAACACCACCCCTTCAACAGTGCAACATTGGGGCCAGGGAGATAGCATGGAGGTAAGGCATTTGCCTTTCATACAAAAGGTCATCGGTTCGAATCCCGGTGCCCCATATGGTTCCCCGTGCCTGCCAGGAGCAATTTCTGAGCATGGAGCCAGGAGTAACCCCTGAGCACTGCCGGGTGTAACCAAAAACAAAACAAAAAGCAAAAACCAGTGCAACATTTTCACCACCAATCCCCACCCCCATCTCCCACCTCCCACACCCACTGCCTGAATTCGAACCAGTCATTCTACTTCTCTCATTCATTAACATTGTCATGGTAGTTGTTAGAGTATTATTTCCCTAACTGCACTCCCCCCAATTTGAGGTGAGTTTCATATTGTGAGCCAGTTCTTCTGGCCCTCATCTCTGAGGAATATCACAACAATGTCTTCAATTTTTCTTAAAACCCATAGATAAGTGAGACTATTCTGTGTGTGTGTGTGTTTGTGTCTCTCTCTTCCTCAGACTTATATCACTCAGCATAATAGTTTCCATGTACATCATGTATATGAAAATTTCATGACTTCATCTCTCCTAAGAGCTGCATAATATTAAATTCTGTGTACATGCCATGGTTTCTTTAGCCATTCATCTGTTGAAGAGCATCTTGGTTGTTTCTAGAATCTGGCTATTGTAAATAGTGCTGCGATGAATATAGGTGTGAAGAAGGGATTCTTGTATTGCATATTTATGTTCCTAGGGTATACCCCTAGGAGTATTATAACTTGATCATATGCGAGCTAAATTCCCAGTTTTATATGAGGAATCTCCATATTGTTTTCCATAAGAGCTAAACTAGATGACATTCCCAAGAGCTGTGAATGAGAATTGTTTCTCCCTACATCCCCACAAGCAATTATTGTTCTTATTCTTTGTAATGTGTGCTAGTCTCTGTAGTGTGAGAAATCACCTCATTGTTTTAATTTGCATCCTCCTGATAATTAGTAATATGAAATAATCATGTGCCTTTTGGCCATTTGTATTTCTTCTTTAAGAAATTGTCTGTTCATTTCTTCCCATTTTTTTTAAATTAGATGATTTTTTTCTTGTTAAGTTCTGTCAGTTACTTGTATATCTTAAATATTAATCCATTGCCTGACGGGTATTGAGTGGATAGTTTCTCCCATTCTGTGGGTGGCTTTTGTATGCTAGACACTCTTTCCTTTGAGGTGCAAAAGATTCTGAGATTAATAGAGCCCCATCTTTGTATCTCTTTTTCCACTTGTATGAAGAGTGCTGTTTCTGCCTTGAATATGCCTTTAGTATCAATGTCATGAACTGTTTTACCGACGTGTTGTTTAATGCACATTATGGCTTCAGGTCTGATATCCAGGTCCTTAATGTATTTGGATTTGACATCTATGCACGGTGTTTGATGGAGGTCAGAGTTCGCTTTTTTGCAAGTGGCTGACTAGTTGCCCCAACAACACTTGTTGAAGAGGCTTTCCTTGCTCCATTTTGAATTTCTTGCCCCTTTATCAAAGATTAATTGATTGTATGTCTGGAAGATATTATCTGAGTATTCAAATCTGTTCCATTTATCTGAGGGTCTGTCTTTATTCCAATATAATGCTTTTTAAATGACTATAGAGCTTTGTAATACAATTTAAAATTGGGCAAGATGATACCTCCCATATTCCTTTCCACAAGGGTTTCTCTAGTTATTCTTGGATGTTTATTGTTCCAAATGATTTTCAGGCATATATGATCCACTATGTTGAAGAATGGCAAGGGTATGCTTAGAAGGATTGCATTAAATCTGTACAATGCTTTGGGGAGTGTTGTCATTTTAATGATGTTAATACTGTTAATCTATGAGCAGAGTGTCTCCATTTTTGTGTCCTATTTTATTTCTTAAAACAGTGTTTTGTAGTTATCTTTGTATAAGACCTTCATATCTTTAGTTAAGTTGATCCCAATATATTTGAGTTTGTGTGATACTAATGTGAATGGGGTTGCTTTTTTAATGTCCATTTCTTCTCAGTCATATTGGTGTACAAGAAGGACATTATATTTTGAGTATTAATTTTGTGGCCTGTCACTTTGCTATATGAATCTACTGTTTCTAGAAGCTTTGTAGTAGAGTCTTTAGGATGTTCTAGATATATTATTATGTCATTTGAAAACAGTGAGAGCTTGACTTATTCCTTTCCTATCTGGATGTCCTTAATATCTTTTTCTTGCTGAATCACTATGGCAAGAACTTCTAGCACTATGTGGAATAGGAGTAATGAGAGAGGGTAGCCTTGTCTTAAAACAGATTTTAGAGTAAAGGCTTTTAGTTATCATCATTAAGAGTAATATTTGCCACTAATCTGTGGTAAAATGACTTGACTTTATTGAGAAAAGTTCCTTCCATTCCCATCCTTACATTCCTGGATGAATCTTACTTGGTTGTGGTGTATGGTCTTTTTGTTGTGGCATTGGATCCTATTTGGCAGAATTTTGTTGAGTATCTTTGCATCTGTATTAATCAAGAATATCGTCTGTAATTTTCTTTTCTTGCAACATCTCTGTCTAGTTTTGGACTCAGTTGATGTAAGCTTCATAAAAACTATTTGGGAGTGTTCCTGATTTTTGAATCTCATAAAAGAACCTGAAAAGTTTTGGTAGTAGTTAGTGTAGAAAGGTTTGAAAGATTTCATCAGTGAATCCATCTGTGCCTGGACTTTTGGCTTTGGGAACACTTTTGATTGCACTTTTAGTTTCCTCAGTAGTGATGGGACTATTTACATATGTTAGATAATCCTGGTTTAACTATGTATGGTGTCGGAGTCCAAGAATTTATCTATTTCTTCCAGGTTCTCGTGTTTCATGGTATAGAGTTTCTCAAAGTAGTCCCTCATTACCTTTTGAATCACTGAAGTACCTGTAGTGATCTCATGCTTTTCATTTCTAGTCTGATTTTTGAAGTTTCTTTCTCTTTGTTTCTTTGTGAGTTTTGCTTGTGGTTTATCCATTTTGTTTATTTTTTTAAAGAAGAAGCTTTCTTCCATTTCTCTTTTCAGAGCTAGTATATTCTTGTTTGGTTTCAGCTTAGTTGACCTATCAAGGGGTGACTGGACAGTGTTGAGACCTTCTACTATTTTTGTATTACTATTGATATCTTCTTTCATATGTGTAAAAATTGTATTAAATATTTTGCTGGTTCCTCATTGGGTGCATATATATTTAGTAGTGTGATATCTTCCTGCTCTACATATCCTTTGATTAGTATGAAATGACCACTTTGTCCCTTATAACTTTTCTGAGTCTAAAGTTTATGTCATCTGATATTAATATGACCACTCTAGCTTTTAAAGGGATTTGTTTTCTTGGATGTTTTTCTAGCCTTTTACTTTGAATTTATATTTGTTCTGACTATTATGTGTTTCTGTTAGGCAGTAGAATTTTGGCTTTAGAGTTTATATCCATTTTACTACTCTGTGTCTCTTAACTAGTGCATTTAGCCCATTGATGTTGAGAGAGTTTATTTGATGGTATCTTTGAGTAGATGTTTGTTTTTTCTGTTGGTCTGTCTTGTCTTAGAGAAGGCCTTTCAGTTTTTCTTTTAAGGATGCTTTTTGAGTCTGTAAAGTTTCTGAGCTGCTGCTTATTCGTGATGTTATATATACTTCTTTCTAATATGAAAGTCAGTCTATCTGGTTGCCATAATTTAGTATTCATTGAGTTTTGCCACTATATCCCTCCACTGTCTTTTGACCTTGAGGATTTCTTGTGACAGGTCTGATGTAAATTTTAAGGATGCTCTTTGAATGTAATTTACCTTTTTTTATCTTGCTGCTTTCAGTAATCTTTCCCTATCTGTGTGATTTGTAATTATGACTAGGATATGTCTTGGGTACTTTTCTTCAGGTTTCTTTTAGTTGGTACTCTTTGGGCATTTGGTTGAATGCTCTCTTTCACTCTGGGAGTTTCTCTATATTGATTTCCTTGACTATTGATTCTACCTGGGGATTTTCTCCTGGGGCTCTGGGACTTCAATAATTCTTATGTTGTTTCTGGTGAACTTGTCAAGAATTTCTATTTTCATCTGTTCACATTCTTTGAGTCTTTTTTTCCACTGTTTAATTTTTTTGCATTAAGGTTCTTTTCTAGTCTTTTCTGTTCTATGGAGTTGCTCTGAATCTCATCTTCCAGTTTGCTGATTTTGTCCTCAGCTGCTGTTACCCTGTTGGAGAGGCTTTCCATTGAGTTTTTAATTCTATCTACTGACATTTTCAGTTCTATTATTTCACTTTGAGTTTTCTGATTTTTTTCTTTATTCTCTTCATCTTGTTCTATTCTTTCTTTGAGTTCTATGAGCATCCTCCATATTACTACTCTAAACTCTTTGTCTGAGAGGCTAACTATGTGGAAGGTACTTTCTGTGTTATCAGAGCTGCCATCTTCATTCTCTATGTATGCTATTGTCCTGCAATATTTCCCCATTGGCACGCTTATACTGTGCTTTTACTGCATCTTATGTTGGGTTCATGGAGTAGGACATGTGTGCAGCCTAGTAGCAAAGCAGAACAACCACAATCCTCCCTGCTTCACCATTTCCTGCTTGGTGAACCTTGATGGGATTAAGTGCGCTGGAGTCTTCCTTAGCAGCCTCCCAAAGGGGTCAGGAAGCCTATAATGAAGGAATTCAGAGTCTTTTTAAAAGCACCAGAGAGGAGTCTGGTACTACCTGTAGGCTGGGGCCACCTACCTGGCCGGCAAACTTTGATGGGGTTAAGTTCTCTGGAGTATTACTTAGCCTCTCACAGGGATCAGAAGCCTTCAGGGGTGAGGTTTTCCTGGTTTTTTAGATCAAAGGTTTCTCCTTCCAATTTCTCCTATATTTTGCTTTGCCAATGCAAAAAACAACTGCCACACACACACACACACACACACACACACACGTACACACACACATCTTTTCTTCTAGTCCATCTATTACCTGAAAAAATCAAGAGCATAGTAAAACTTCAGTTACTGTATTAATTACTGTATTAGTGATACAATAATTGTCACGAATGTATCTGCTTGAGCTGGAGCAGAGGCGCAGCTATAAGGTGTTTGCCTTGCACGCGGTTGACCTAGGATGGAATATGGTTCGATTCCCCAGCGTCCCAAATGGCCCCCTGAGCCAGGAGTGATTTCTAAGCACATAGCTAGTAGTAACCCCTGAGCATCACAGTGTGACCCAAAAACCAACCAACCAAACAAACAAACAAACAAAACCACCCGAATATATCTGCTAATGAACTTTCCTTTTTCCAATTTTTTAATTTTTATTTTAGATTTTTTATTTTCTTTATATTTTTGATAACTTTGCTTCCTGTCATCCTGAAACAAATGTATTATGATCATTTATGTTAACTATAATGCATTTTATTTTAATAAATTTATTTTAAAATTTGAGTTAAAATGTTCATGACTCGATCTAGGCAATGAAATATTTTTAAGCTCCCCTGTAGATCTGATTTATAAACTGGATTGAAAATTGTTAATATATAGTTTAGCTCCTTACCCCTGAAATAAGGATCAACATTATAGATATCTTGTAAATAAAGAATCTTAGGCTTAATCCTGAACATACTATGTGTAACCTACACTGCAATACAACACTCAAATGATTTCTTTTATGCTTAATATTTGAGAAGTGTGGGGCTAAATGACACACTCTTAGATTGCAGGACTTGACTCAGATTGAGAGTGGTTGATTTTAAAGTTCAACTCTTTCTATCTGGCATCCATTCTTCAACTATTAATATATTAGAAAGTACTTTTTACTTAAGTATCTTCAGATGACCCTCTTTTAAAAGTTTAGTCAAAACATTTAAAAGTTTTAAAAGTTATGTGAAAATTTGCCTATTACTCTCTACTTACTAGATAAGAAAAATGAAGTACAGAAAGCATGTATTCCTGACAAAGGCACCAACATAAGGCACAAAAAGCAAAGACAGAAATAAGCTATCAGTATTTAAACCATATTTTCTGTAAAAATCATATATGAGTCAGTGATGTGTTTTCTTAGGAAAATATTTTTATGAATTTCAAATTGTTTTCCAATAACCCTGGCTGACATACAATATATTCTCTTTTTTTAGAATTTTTAACAACATTGTTCCATCTCATGCTGGGCTGCAGAAAAAGCTATTCTGGGAAAACTGAAGTATGAAATATTCTTTGTTATAAATTATAGCTGCTTGCTTATAAGAACACTGGCTGACAACCATCTCACCAACAGGATATTCCTGAAACAACATTCCATCTGTAAGGCATTGCCAGGATGGTGCCAATGAATTGTGAAAAGTAGCATCCAGAAATACTGGAGATCTTATTGAAGACAATATGAATACAGGTGTTTCAAAGCAGTCCTCCATGCACCAGTGTGGAGTCATATCAGCTGACCCAAGAAAAAACAAATAGGATAAAAGATCATCTGTTGAAACCTGGTCATAAATCCCATAGGACAATGCCACATTGTCATGCTGTCACTCTTAACATTTCCCTGCTGATAATATTGGTGCATATGTGGTTTGGAGAAGTTCCAGGATAAACAGAGAAGAGTACAGTGGTGTACAGAAGTACTTGTTAAGCCTTGCTTAGACCATCATAACTAGTTGAGGCATAAAGGTTCAAAGCTTTATTTTTTTCTCCCTTTAGAATTATGTCAGCTTTAATTTAAAACTTGTAGCATCTCCTGTGGTCTGATTTTAGATGGACAAGAGATTACTTTGACTTTTCTTAGTCCTTGACTCACAGACATTTAAAATCAGAACTTTCAGGAAAGTACTGGTATTCACAGAAGCATATAATAGCATATTATAATTTTATATAGGTTGAATTGGTAAGAAAGCAGACCTAACTGGTCATCAGGTATCCTCTTACCCTGGCATCTGTGCCTGCTGTATACCTAAAACATTAAAACATTTGACATTTTGAAGAACCATTGCTTCAATAATTTTTGGATGAAACAAATTGACATGATGCTAGAATGTTCATGTAGTTATAGATGTTAAAGAAATTTCTATGACCAGAGACTAGGCAGCATAACAAGTTGTCAGTTCACAAATGAGTGATTTGGGAAAATCTCCTGTCCAGTCACATCCTTCTAATGGGTGCAGAGGGGGACACTAGGCCTAATTGCTAAGCTAAGCCACTCTTGAATTCTTTCAATAACCTCTATTCGGTTCTAAGTGTTTATTTTAATTTTTTTGTCTTGGGTAATTTGTTGTATATTCTATAATAGTGTTCCATTATTTGTTGTTTTGCTTTAAGTAGTTTGTTACCTATCTTCCAATAATCTAAAAACTTAACATATTAGTGTTACTGTGTGTGAGAACACATTGTGAAACTTTTATTACAGTATAATCATATAATTTTCCTATTTTATTATCGTTTATTATTTTCTATACTTATGTTATAAACTAAAATTTGTATAGGAATGAATATAGAGGAAAACATAATCCCATTACCAAATGTGGCTTCAGACTTCCACTGGGAATCATAGAACATTATAGTGACTTTAGTAATATACAAAAGGTGATATGATAGTTCTAAAATCTCAGAGTAAAGAATTAGCTTTTGGTCAAGATTTATGATTGATTTTTTTAATCAACAAGTGCCCTATCAGGATGTCTAACTTCTAACCAATATACTTCTGTTTTATTTACTAATTTACTGCCAATATTTTTTCCAAGAACTTTTGTGCTACCTATATATTTTAACTAGTTTACTTTATTCTCCAAAATCTTTAGAGGAGGATCATATTTGCTTACTAGCACTCACATCAAAACACACTTCAGAGATGCTTCCTATGGATACCAAGAAAGATCATGTTTCCCCTGTGAAACCTTGGTCCAGAAAAAAATGAATATTACTGCTGACCTATACTTATGGAGTTTTGGTCCGTTTTCTTTATACAGAGACCCTTTGCCTAGCTAGTCTTAAGTGAACACCCTTCCCACTGACTATTACAGAGATCTAGTGTCATGCTTGCTAATGGAAGGTTTTGGCTTTCATCAATACTCACTTGCCTTATGGCAGAAATTCACTGAAACACCCTCTATCATGTTTTGCCACATAAGCCTTAAAGAGCAGAATTAATTCTGCTAAGTGGGAGTCTGCATTTTGCCTCCATATCCTATGTAAAATGAAGGCCATTAAGGTGCAATCCAGGCATAGGCTTTATATAGGTAATCCTGAGCTAAGGGTCCTTAACATTCTGAAAGGGGATCAGCCAAATCTGAGAGTCATTTGTAACACTCCCCCAGGGTGCAACAGAGATTCCTTGGAAAAGGAGGTGGAGTCTGCCAACTTGGCTAGCTGGCTGGCCATCTCTCCATCTCACTGTTACTGCTTATAGTTCATCTGTGTTCCTTTATTCTTCTCAATCCCATTACCACTTTATTTTACAATGGGACTCTGGGCAACTTCAACTGCCACATGGACTCAACTCTGTCCATCTACTATTCTCTTTTGATTGTAATTTTCTATGACTTCACCTTTGATTTTACTCTCATTTAAGATATGGATCAGCTTGCCTTCACGCCTTTAAACTTATTGCTTGAACACTTTTCTCTCTTTTAGAGCATGCTGCAAAATACTGGTATCTGGAGTAATTGAAACAACTTTATACCCTCTGTGAGATTAAATGGTCTTCCCTTTAAGTAATTCTCAGTAGGTCATTTATGAATTCTTTTTATCTTCCCTAATTGTGGACAGTAAAAAGTGATCATTTTTCTAGCAGGTATAGGAGCTGCCTATTCAGTTTAAACCACACCTTGAGCAGAAGTGCTTAGGGCCTGGCACATACATAGTCCATGGGCAACAGGGAAAGTGTACTCTAATCCTTGGAGTACAGTTATATCTATCAACTAAAAAGTTACACCTTCTTTTTTGCTGATGCCTGTAAAGAATCCTGTTATCATATCTGCTATCACAAATCCCGAACTGTTTCTACCCTCTTTTTGGAAGACATATGTTTAGGAAAATGAGAGCCACTATTTCTTTTGATGACTCAGGAACAACTGTGATGGTGGGAGGGAATTGACAATTAAATTCTTGGTCACTGCCCCAATTTTCTTCCCTGGTAGTTTTCCCAAATTCTGAACTCTTGAAAGAACTGCAATAACAAATCCTCAGATTTGTCTGAGTCCAGTCCTCCTGGACTGGCGAAACTTTGTCCACCAATTGTGGTTAAATTAACGGACAGGCAACTCCTGTGAAAGTCCATCAGAATATATATACTCTCTTAGAGTTTATATCAATAAACTATAAAAAGAAGACATACTCATACCGTGTCACTAACCATGGAACATCCTTTATTTAAAGTCAGAAACCTAGTTACAAAAGACTACCAGCATATACAAAATGTTCAAGAGGGAATGTAGACCACTCATCAACTATGCCTAATTTTTTTATTTTTTGGTTTTTGGGCCACACCCAGTGACGCTCGGGAGTTACTCCTGGCTATGCCCTCAGAAGTCGCCCCTGGCCTGGGGGACCATATGGGGCACAGGGGATAGAACCGCGGTCCGTCCAAGGCTAGCCCGGTAAGGCAGGCACCTTACCTCCAGCGCCACCTCCCGGCCCCGCTATGCCTAATTTTTATATCCTCTTTAGTCTCTTGTCTCCAGTAAGACTTTTTTAAACTGTACAAAATTTGAAAGATGACTTTTCAACTTGACTTTTGTTCAACTGCTTTTTCTAGTCCATTGCTAGAAATTTGGGAAGGTTGAAGATCTTCTTTTGACATTCTTTACATAACCTTTATTTCAGTATGGAATTTCTCTTTCCTTATGTTTAACCCTGTCACTCCTTTCAGGTAGCCTATTTGTACAAGATCCTGACTTCTGCTTATCAAAGACTTTCCAGGCTTCTGAAAAGGGTTCTTTGTCTCAAACTTAACTAAAATATGTCTCAAACCTCCATACTTTAATTCTGGCTCAGGTTTCAGAGACTTGTTTTTCTCTAAAATTAATCAAGGCACATCTATTTAATTGCCTGCCACATAACTAACTAGCATATATTAAATGATAACCTATTTAGTTCAGAAAAATATTATGCAAGCTATATAAGGTCAAAAGTAATCTTAAATCATGCCCTTAAGGGAAACTTGACCTTAAATTAATATAATATAATCTCTTTCAAACACTTAGAATTCAAGTGCCTAAAGTAAGATTAGAAAGACAAGAACTGGGGCCCGGGAGATAGCATGGAGGTAAGGCGTTTGCCTTTCATGCAAAAGGTCATCGGTTCGAATCCCGGTGCCCCACATGGTCCCCCGTGCCTGCCAGGAGCAATTTCTGAGCATGGAGCCAGGAGTAACCCCTGGGCACTGCCGGGTGTGACCTAAAAACCAAAAAAAAAAAAAAAAAAAAAAAGAAAGACAAGAACTATAAAAGGGTTTGGGGTACTGTGAAGTCCCAACGGTAGGAAGACAGATTGCCATGAGTTTAGAAAGATTGAAAATACATACATTCAATGAGGTGAGGTGTGCTAGGCTCATCTGTGTGAAGCAAAAGTAGTTTCAATTATTTGAATTATCAAAATTTAGAGAAAAATTGAAATGGATTTTCTAACCTTACACACCATAGTGATCTGGGTTAGTGCTATTATTTAGTATGTTTTTTTTTAATACTTGCCATTTGCACAAGAAAGAAAGATTTGGGGCCGAAGAGATAGCATGAAGGTAAGGCATTTGCCTTTCATGCAGAAGGTCATTAGTTCAAATTCTGGCATCCCATATGCCCCCCCCCCCAGCATTCCAGGAGCGATTTCTGAGCATGGAGCCAGGAGTAACCCCTGAGCACTGCCAGGTGTGGCCCACAAAAAAAAAG
>PVKC010029258.1:0-15194 GCA_004027635.1 Crocidura indochinensis
TGTTTGCCATCTTGACAAACACCATTTTTAATATATTTTTGTTTTGATCATAGTGGCTTACATATTGTTGACAATAATATTTTAGGTACATATTAATATAAAATCAGGGAAATTCCCATCACCGAATTGTCCTCCCTCCACCTCCATTCCCATCCTACCTCCCATATCCTCCTCCCTCATCCCCAGGGCTGCTAGAATAAGTGGTCCCCTCTGTGTCTAGTTTACTACTTAGTGGTCTTACACCTGTTTGGTCGTGGTACCTCCCTTACTTCCCCCTCCAACTGGGAGGTGGGACTAGATAGTTCAAGTTATGTGGTTTTGTTTGGAGAAGAAAAAATTTATAAACTGGGGTAAAAATCAAATACACCAAAAATGGGCAGAGTCTTTCTAGAGGCTCTCATCATCGATTTGAGAGACGAAGGGTGAAAAGAAGGTGAAACACCCCAACAGTACAAAAAGAAGTGTCAAATAAAATATCCAGTGAGCACTCCAACAATAAAGATAAGTACCACATAAAAGCCATGGTCTTGAGATAAAAAAACATGGGAGGAACCATTTTATGTTTGGTTGTTTAAGTTTGGATCTCATGATTTCAGTGTTGTTGAATCCAGGGTTTGGTTACTTAACTCTGTTCCTCCTTAACTCCACCAATTTACAAGTAAACCAATGTATCTTAATTCTCTTGCCGCTGTTTCTCATTATTTCACAACTATCTTTCCCCACTTCCACTCTATTTCTTTCCTTTTTCTTACTATACTCTTGAGCAAAGAGTGTTCTAGACAACCCCCTTTAAGCCATTGTATTCCCTTAAGCAGCCATCCCAAAAAAACACATATAAGTGATACTATATTTATTCTTCTTCTGGTTTTCTTCATTTAACATGATGTATTTCAGTTCCATCCATGTTAAATGAAAGTAGATTATTGTGTCATTACTTATGGTTATGTAGTATTTCATTATATATACATAGTATTCCTATATATATGTATATTTAGATACATACCACATTATTATGAGTCATTTATCTATTTTTGGACATCCAGATTGCCTTCAAATCTTAGCTATTTTATTGAGTGCTGCAATAAATAGTGGTGTGTCTATGTCCTTTTGAATGAATGTTTTCTATCCTGGGGATAGATACCCAAAGTGGAATTTCTGGATCATATAACAGTTCAAATCTGAGTTAAGTGAGAATCCTCCATACTGCTTTTTCATATGGGTTGGACTAGACAACATTCACATTAGCAGTTAAAACACAAATAGTTTGCCATGTATTCAATTATACATTTAAAAAAGATCATTGTTTTGTTTTATCAAGCCATGTTCTTCCTTGGTAATATACAGGACTTGCTTTTTTCTATGTTTCTTTGCTTGATTTTCCATGCTTAAGAAGTCAGTGTTCTCTCTTATATGCATACTTCCTCTTTTCCTCTTCTCCGTTAGCTTTCTTTTGTCCAAAAAAAAAAAATACTGCATTGCTTCACTATAAGAAATACAGGAAAGGTTCATTATGGATTAGAGAAATAGTTCAGTTGACTGAATACATACTTTACCTGATAGACTCATGTTCAGTCTCAGCTCCTGACTCCTCAAAACCACCCCCCACACACACACAGTGTTTATTGATAATAGTTCTTTACAACTGTGAAAGACACAGAGATTATTTGATCCATTACTTTTATTTTCAAATAAGGCAACCGATTATCTATGCACATAGTCACTGATGGCAGAACCATTTAAATTAGAACTAAGTTGCCCTGAATATATCTTTCATATCCTTTATTCAACTCCAATAAATACCTGATAATAAAGTATATCAAGAGTTAGAAAAGGATTTATTGTAATAGAACTATAATGGCTAAGTCCAAGCAGAAAATTTTATCCAGGTAGCAATTTAATACTTCTGAATTAAATAAAAGTTGTTTCTAAAGAAAATACTAGATTTAACTTAGAATGTGCCACATTAATGTTAATGGTCACTATCTGTATTTTAGTAATTACTTAAGCACAGTGGTTACAAAATTGCTCATAATTGAGTTTCAGTCATACAATATACACCACTGGTGCTCGCTTAGGCAGCACATATACTAAAAAATTGGAATGATACAGAGAAGATTAGCATGGCCCCTGCAAATTAGTGAAGTGTTCCATATTTTTAAAAGGAGACCCGTTGAGGCTGCTGGGGATGTGGGGGGAGGGCAGGAATCATGACCGCCCCAACCGGGAGGTGCAAAAAAAAAAAAACATACACACCACTCTTCACCCTATCACCTACCCAACCCCACCTCTCTCAGGAGCAGGCATTTTGCTTCTCTCTCTCTCTTTTATCTCTTTAACACTGTGGTTTAAATTATTGTTAATGAAGAGGTTAGCAGGCAAGTCAATTTATTCCTTTTCTGTACCCAATCCATATTGAGAGTAATCAGAGTCAGCTATCATTGCTATCATTGTCACTACTCACTTTGTGGCAAGTTTCTTACCATGAACTGATTCTCCTGGTCTTTATCTCTATTGTCTTTGGATATTATTACCGTACTGTATTTTTGTATATTTAATAAAAGATGAGTTTCTTCTATGTCTGTCTCTCTCTCCTCTGACTAATTTCACTCAGCATAATACTCTCCATATACACTCATGTATATACAAATTTCAATTACTTCATTTTTCTTAACAGTGACATAGTATTCCATTGAGTAGATGTATCAGTTTTCTTAGCTACTAGTCTCTGTTCTTGGGCACTTAAGTTGTTTTCCAATTCAGACTATTATAAATAGTGCTGCAACAAACATAGGAATTCAGAGGGCTTTTCTGCATGATGTCTTTTGTGTTCCTAGGGTATATCCCTAGGAGTGGTATTGCTGAATCACATGGAAGCTCAATTTCTATTTTTTTTGAGTAATATCCATATTGTTTCCAAAAAGTTTGGACTAGCAGGCATTCCCACCAGCAGTGAATGAGAGTCTTTTTCTCTCCATATCCATCCCAACACTTGTTCTTGTTCTTTGTAATGTGTGCCAGTTTTGTGGTGTGAGATGGTATCTCATTGTTGTTTAATTTGCAACTCTCAGATGATTAGTGATGTGGAACATTTTTTCATGTGCTCTTTGGCCATCTGTATTTCTTCTTTGAGGACATGTCTGTCATTTCTTCTACCCATTATTCGGTGTGGTTAGATGTTCTATCAGTTCCTTGTATATCTTATATATCACCCCTTATTGAAACCTAGACTATGAGAGGGGAAAAATAGTATAGGAATTTAAATGCATGCCTTGTATGTAGCTAACTTCTGTTCCATTCAGCACTATACAATACTCTAAGAATCCCTATATTTAGCCCTGGAGGCTCTCAAATCATTAAACTAGCAGCCTCTGAAAACCTTAACAATGACTGGAAGCCACCTCCCAAAAAACCCAGAAACTGTAATATGAAACAAGTCCCTTACCTCTTTTTCTGAGAAAAAAGTAAAAGAAAAATAAATAATACAGAATCAAAAATTATAATGGAATAGTGAAGATTTGATGATAATAAGAAAAATTAATCTTTAAGTGATAAAGAAAAGTGAAAAGAAAACCTAATTGTAATTTCTTCTGCATAATATTGGATTCATTTTCTTAAGCATGTGTTAGCAGATAACAGACAATACTCATTTTTCATGGGCACAGGAAAATGAACATAGCTGTTAAATTATTCTACATACGAATACAACCTTGAACCTTGTCTATGATAACATTGTGTGTGGTCACATGTGGTGTGCATTGTACAACCCCAAACAGCATCAGTCACACAAACTATGATGGAAAGTTTCACCTAGAAGTGAAAAATGCTTGACCCAGTCAAGTATGTGCTGTATTTCTGTCTTATAGATGCCATTAGCTAATTTATTATTGTGTACCATAATAGTAGATAAGTATATTCTTATTTTCCAAGGTATTATTTGGAGATACATTTTAGATTTCTTTTTAAAATGTGAAACCAGATGGTCTTGGGAAAGGACATTTTTCTAAAGGACCCGCCGAAGACATGCATATGTTCTGAAACTGGTTACCTGCTATGTGGACACACACAGACATGGAGATCCAGACAAATGGAGGGGAAGATTTATTTGGAGAGTATCTGTGTTAGTTTAAACAAAGGGCACAAAATGCTTTTTTAAAAGGTCATCTTTTAAATATCTTATTGTCACACTGTGAAATTCACTCACTGGTGACTGACCCAGTTACTACACCTAAATAAATAGAGAGGAAGGGTAGCCCTGTGAAACACTTAGGGAAGAAATGGAGAAACTTGCCGTTTCTAACCTCAACTCTGACCCTAACTTGCTGTGTGGTCCTGAGAAAGCCATTTAACCTCTTGATGGCTCATATTGCCTTTATAGTCTTGAATTTCAGGGGGTGAAATGAGGATATTTCTGGAAGTATCTCTTTAAGACTTAAGCATACTAAGACAAAATAGGTATTCTCTAAATATAGAATAAAATTGAGTTTTCAGTAGGAAAATATTTTGGCTCTTTATGGGGTGAATAAAGGATTTTGAGTAATTTAAAGTCAAATACCATCAATTTTTTCTCTTACAGAGGACAATGCAATTACTGGGGTGGGTTAAGGAAAAATAATTCTTACTAATAAAAGAAAAATATATTTTATAGCAATAGTCTGCATATTAACATTTGCAACCCATTATTAAGAGCTGCAATGTGATACAGTCACATTGGCCTCTCATGTGGTTTATAAAAATGTACTAAAAATAGGATGTTTATATTTGGTAACAAGTCAGTTTATATAAAAAGAGCAAATAATGTTTCTAAATAGCGAAGCTTAGAAACAATTTTAACAATCTTAGACCAACTTGTTAATAAAAATCTTAATTTATAAAAATTCTATATAAAGTATAGACGAATTAACATATACAAATGACCTAGAAAGCTTAATCTGCTTTTCTTTACTCTAGGTTCTTAAATAGATTAAAGCTGAGTGAAATATGCCAGAGGAAGAGAGATAGGCGCAGAATAGTTTCACTTATCTATGAATTCTAAGAAAAATTAAAAGACATTTTTGTAATAATTCTCAGAGACAAAAGAGAGGAGGGCTGGAAGGTCCAGCTCATGACATGAAGCTCACCACAAAGAGTGATGAGTGCAGTTAGAGAAAGAACTACATTGAGAACTATCATAGCATAGTGAATGAATGAGGGAAGTAGAGTACAGGCAGGAGTGGGGTGGGGAAGAGGGAGATTTGAGACATTGATGGCGGGAATGATGCACTGGTGAAGGGGGGTGTTATTTACATGATTGAATATCAACCACAGTCATGTTTGTAATGAAGGTGTTTAAATAAAGATACTATAAAATTATAATAATATTTAAAATAGTTACCATTCATTAAATTTATAAGAATCATTTAATAACTTAATGTTTAAACTAATTGTATACATATATATATATGTATACAATTATATATATATTTGGCTTTGGGTCACACCCAGCAGCGCTCATTCCTGAGAGGCTCAGGGGACCATATGGGATGCCAGGATTCGAACCACAAATTCCTTACCTCCTTGCTATCTCTCCAGCCCCCTATTGTATATTTTTTAAGACTTAACAGGGAGGGGAAACTGCAGGAAGACTAAGTATTTTTCAAATCAAGACCAGAGATATCACGTGGTCAGGAGCACACGCTTTTTATATGCAGACACCAAAGGTACTATCCCAAGCACTGCATGAAGCCCTGATCACTCTTTGTTTGCCCTAATATATGCCAGCACTACTGGGCCTAAAAAGTGAATTTTACCCAGTCTTATAACAGATTATGCTTGGCGTGCATTTACCCCTAACCATAATCCCAACCACTCCTTGGAAGGTACTTAAAAAAATCAAGAGCAGAAACTATGAGGTATAGACTACTATGGTATTGTATTTGATTTGAAGAGGAGACTCAAGCAAAGATAGTTTGAATGACTTGGCCAATTCAAATAGAAAACAGAGTGAGCCCCTATGGTGGAGCTCTGTTCTATGTAAAAGATGGTATTCAGGTCTCCACTTAAAAGCCAAGCAGGTGTTCATTCTCATCATATAGATCAAAGTGGGGAAGATAGATCTTCGGCAAATTTGTTACATCAACCTAATTTGAAATTTAGTCTTTGATCTCATTAACTAGGCATCCAAGTTAAGCTACATCAATGTCATTAGAGTAGTTTAGACTGATTCTGGTACTGCTGCAGAAGAAGAAAAGAAAATCCACAGTCCTTATTGTGGCCAAAAATGCATATCTCATGATCATCTACCTACTTTATTTTATTAAATTTGTCTGAGTATAGAAGTCCCATTAAAGCTAAATATTGTTTAAAAATATTTACTGTTGCTGAAAATTGTCCTATCTTCTAACAACTGTTCTATATGCTAAATAGATATGAATGTGACAACTCAGACCTCAAGGAGTTTCTATCTTGGCAAGGTATCCTGTTGATTATACAAAGGTTCTTGACAACAGGTAAGAAGTTTTTACAGACTCCACAAAAAAAGGGCATGGAAGTCAAGAGAGGGTTCTTGATTATGGGAGAGTAAGGAACTAGGTGAATGCTTATAAAAAGGGGGATGACAAACAAAAAGAAACTATACAGCATAAACATGTGAAATGAGGCTAAAAATAAATATCGTCTCTGCAGTTGATTCTGGAAGCAACAAAAGCACTAAAATAATCATAAATTAAAACCAAAGAGAAGAATCACAGAGGTAATTATGTGAGGGATTGCTAGATTATGAATTTCATATAAATACACGCTAACCATACTTCAGATAACAGTCATTTAAAGTTTTGTTTTAAAATAGAGTAAAGGGACCGGGGAGATAGTATAGTGGGTAGGGCACTTACCTTACACACAGCCAACATGAGTTTAATTCCTGGCATTCAACACTTTTAGGAGTCATTCATGAATATAGCACCATAAATAGGTCATAAACATCACTGTGTGTGACCCCAAAACAGAGAAAAACAAAATAATAGAGTTAAGTGGTGTGATCAGATATGAAATTATAAATACGAATTTATAACTGGATGGGAGTAAATGGAAGTGCAAGACTCATGTTAAGATTGCCAGATAGCGGGGCCTGTGAGATAGCATGGAGGTAAGGTGTTTGCCTTTCATGCAAAAGGCCATCGGTTCAAATCCTGGTGCCCCATATGGTCCCCCGTGCCTGCCAGGAGCAATTTCTGAGCATGGAGCCAGGAGTAACCCCTGAGCGCTGCCGGGTGTGACCCATAAACCAAAAAAAAAAAAAAAAGATTGCCAGATAGCAAATAAGAAAATAATGTAGAAATAAAAGAGTAGTATATGAGTGACAAAATTTACCAAAATGTTGTAAACCATTATATGTGAAATCAAAATGACTAAGAACAACAGGCATCAAAGCTGTTTCATCATTTCTTATTTGTGGAGATAGATTAGGTGTTTATGATAGTGAGAAAAAGAAAACAGTTGGAGTTCATTTGAAATGGAGGACAAATGTGTGCTATACTAAATGTATTTTATTATGAGTCCACTCAACTTATAAACAGAAGTGATATCTTTAGGGGTTGGAGAAATAGGGCAGGCAAACATGCTGGCCTTGCATGTAGCCAATCTTAGTTTGATTCATAGCATCACATATGGTCCCCCCCAAACAGTGCCAGGAGTTATCCTGGAGCACAGAGCCAGGAATGAGCTCTGAACATGGCCACACATTCCCCCAAACAAGATGTTCAGTAGGTAAATTTGAATGGAGTTTTAGAAATGTGATGATATAAAGGGTGATGATATAAAGTGTTAGCCACACATCCCCCCAAACAAGATGTTCAGTAGGTAATAGGTAAATTTGAATGAAGTTTTAGAAATGTGATGATATAAAACTTTTGATCTAAAGTCTGAAAGGGTTGTTCATATAGAGATATATGTGTGAGAACAGTTCACTTTTCTTAGTAAAAGAGTACGTAATCTAAACAAAGAAGGTAAAAATAACTAAAAATTCTTATTTCGAGCAATGTACACAATGAGACTAGAAGCATTAGATTTGGCATAAATTTAGCAGATTGTTATACCCTGCCTAGACTTAATGACAGAAAAACTTGGAGCTAGACTTTAGACATTGATATGACAAGTGCCCTTGTTGAACTATAGAGCTTAAAACTACTTACTGATTCATGAGAAGAAAAAGAGTCATTATATGAGCAATCAGAAAAGTAGAAAGAAGTTCAAAGAATGAAATGTCATAGAAGTTTTATGGAAATTTTGGATAGACAATAATTTTCATCTATTTCAATTATGAAAGGATGGGTTAGTGGTTACTTAATTTACACATTGCAAGTTTTGGGAGAATAAGCATATGAAAAAATTAAGAGTAGATCTTAGGAGGACAGATTTCTAGCTTCAGGTTCTACACCAAACTCTTTTCTGTTCTGGAGGTTAGCTCTGGCCAGCATGGGGTGTGGGGAAATCCCAGGCCAAAGACCCTCTTCCTAGCTTGGAAGTGCTGGGAGGCCTACCTCCGACTTCAGGGGCATGCCTGAGTGCTGACCCAGACAGCCAGAAAGGTGGGTCCTGGGGAGGACTCTAAAGAGTGGTTGGCTGGAGCAATCACCAGCAACTTTCTCACTGGTCTTCATTTTCAATGGAGATATGACTCAACAGGATTTTCTATGATTAATGTGTGTTTTGCAGATGCAGAATGTCCATATTATATTCTGCCCTGCCTACCACCTTACAAGCCCATGTATAGCCCTTCACTTCCTTACCCCCAACTATCATTACCCCACATTTAACCCTTTTTTCCTTCAGTTTTTGGCTCCTCAAGAAGCAGATGATTATCCCTACACAAAGTCAGCTGCCAAACCATACCCTAAGTGATGATAGATTTTCAGCTTAAGAGGATCCCAATACTCTGGTGCTCTTGATCTACTCTCAGAGGCCTCCATCCCTCCTCCTTCTTTCATTGTGAGCCTTTGCTTGCTAAGAGACTCTGTTCCTGAGAAGTCACAGCTCAAGGATTTTTCCTGATATGTCTCCATCGCCAGCTGGTTATCAGACTGCACAAGCCAAATCACAGACCAAAGTGATGCACCTGATTTAACACACCCCCAACTATTTCAGAGACATAAAAGGGATATGTATGTATGTATTCTCTTAATAGCTATAAACCTTACTGAATATTCTGTTATACAGTGATGATTTTCCCCACTCTTTTGTCTGTTCTTCTCCTTGTAATCTGTTCAATAAGGAATTCTGGTAGAAGAGTCCCTAGATTTAAAGCTTATGTTAGAACCAAGTTTCATGGGGCTGGAGAGATAGCATGGAGGTAAGGCATTTGCCTTGCATCAGAAGGTCAGTGGTTCGAATCCCAGCATCCCATATGGTCCCCCATGCCTGCCAGTAGTGATATCTGGGCGTAGAGACAGGGGTAACCCCTGAGCGCTGCAGGGTGTGACCCAAAAACCAAAAAAAAAAAAAAAAAGGACCAAGTTACTTGGATTGTTGGATTGTTCCAGTGGTCCCCATATGCACCAATAACGCCATGAGGGATTGTTCAGCTTTTGCATAGGCATATTAAAATGGGAAAAAACTATACATACAGACAAGTTCTTATCTAATAGAGATAGGAATACAAATGTCTTGTAATGCTGTGGGACCTTACACACTGAACATTGTCATAATGATCTGACTCAGGCCTCAGAAGAACAAGCATTGTTCATTCACCCTTGAACCAGGATGCCATCTATGAAACAACCACGTTGTCTATAATATCACCTGGGAGCAATCCTCTACCACAGAAGACCCTACTGCTGCCCAGGCATTTACCTACTCCAAAGAGAGGTCCCTTAACAACAAGAAGACATAACAACAACAACTACCTGCTTTCAGGGCTATCTGCATTGTCCTCTAATTGTGAAGTAAAACTAGAGGACGCTCACATCATCCTAACTTTGATGTTGGAAATGCACAGATTCCATGATCTTTAACTACAGAAACCTAACATCAACAACAGTAACTATGCAGAAAAGAATGTTATTGGCACTACAGACAATGATTGGGTTGGACAACCTAATATACCTGAAGACTAGAAATGCTCTTATGCCAGAAAACTTCAGGGGTAAGGTCTCCTTGTATTTAGGCCAAGGCTTTTCCTTTCCATGCCCCCCATATCTTGCTGTGCCTATGCAAACAATTGCCACGCTAACATTGCTTTTGCTGTACTTCTTTAACTCTTATCCTTAAAAAGAAGAAGAGAAGAAGAAAAGAAGAAGAGAAGAGAAGAAGAAAGAAGAAGAAAAGAAGAGAAGAAGAAAAGAGAAGAAGAAGAAAAGAAGAAGAGAAGAAGAAAAGAAGAAGAAAAGAGGAAGAAGAGAAGAAGAAAAGAAGAAGAAGAAGAAGAAGAAGAAGAAGAAGAAGAAGAAGAAGAAGAAGAAGAAGAAGAAGAAGAAGAAGAAGAAGAAGAAGAAGAAGAAGAAGAAGAGTTTATTAAACCTTCTGCTAGGGGGGCTAGGCCTTTAAAAAAACGAGTAGATTTTAGTCAGTGGAGGTAAACATCCAATGTTGAGATAGTGGAATTGTAATACAGATTTCTTTTGAAGAATGGTAATACAGATTTCTTTTCTTGTTGATGGAGCAAAGTCCTGAAATGACTATAAGATAAAATAGGATGGGCCATAGCTCATAATGTGAAAAGGTAGGGAAGTAGTGGAGGTAGTCCTCTTTGAGGACTGTGGTAAGATTAAGTAAGCATAAGATTATGATAAAGTAGTGAGGATAAAGAATATAGTTGAGGGAGCTCATGCAAAAGAATCTTTTTCTCAGCGAAACTAGAGGTATTGTTGTTTCGTTAAGAATTGGCAAGATGTCTCAAATATAGGTGGGGGTTGGGAGAAGCGAGATAGGGGGCATTGGTGATGGGAATGTTGTACTGGTGAATGTTTTTTTTTTAATATGACTGAAACCCAACTACAATCATGTCTGTAATCAAGGTGATTAAATAAAGTTATTATTAAAAAATAAAAGAATTGGGGGCCGGGCAGTGGCGCTGAAGGTAAGGTGCCTGCTCTAACCTAGGACAGACCGTGGTTCGATCCCCCGGTTCCCCATATGGTCCCCCGTGCCTGCCAGGAGCGACTTCTGAGCGAATAGCGAGGAGTGACCCCTGAGCGTCACCTGGTGTGGCCCCAAAAAATAAAAAAAATAAAAGAATTTTCAAGAATAGAATTTGAGAGGAGTAATTGCTTGAGAAAGTTGTGCAAAGGAACACTGGAGTAAGCCCCGTGACCTGTCAACCAGAAATACAGTCTCAGCCTCCTCTTCTCCCTCTGTTCTTTGTTAGGTTTTTGTCTACTTCCCCAGTTGTAATATGTCAACATATTCTTAATGCCCCACCTTGTGGTCTGGCAGAAAAAAAGCTGCTTTTCTTGAGACACCCAACTTAGGTTGGATGAGCAAAATGGATAACAGATATGCTCTTTACCTCGTTCAGTTAACCCCAGAAAATTCACTGAAGAAAAGCATTGTTTGTGGATTTATAAAGATCTACTCAGCAGGAGAAAAGCATTAGGTTTTCTAACTAAATATCCAAGAATTATGATAATAATGCATGAATGTTAGAATCTGCATTTATCCTGAATATCAGCTTTATGGTGTTTGCATGCCCTGAAATGAATTAGGTGGATGCATTTTCCAGATATTCACATTATTATAAAGTATATAATGACATTTCAATTTATATAGTCTAGACTTGTTATCTCATACTGCTATAAAGCCATCAAACTCACAGAATTTCCCAGGCTACAGATTTCCCGTATGGCCATTTTCACTCATCAGTTTTGTCGCACCAAAGTACGCATTACTCATATAGATTTGAGACCAATGAAAAGAATGAAGTTAATATTACTGGATGACTAGACATACAGAAAAGAATTTTTCTTTTCCATTTATTTGTTCTTTATAAGTAACCCAGGCTTTATCTGTAGATTCCTAAATAGATGGAGATTTTGGCCAGGAAGCATTTATTTTTATAAAATTGCTCTTCAAGGACTTTTACATGCAGGATTCGGGAGAAGCACACAATTCAGTCTGGAAAGAAAAAATGCTCAAAAAGGATAATCTATTTAATACCTCCTGATAATTCCAGCCATTAACTTTAAAGTTCCCCAACTTTAAATTCTTGAATTTACTCTGGGAAGCAGAAAATATCAAAAAACTAAATGGAAGCCTTTTTGTTCACTGACTAAAGTGTCATTAAAAATAAGAAGGTCATGTAGAAGGGGTTAGAAGCATAACAATGAAATACAAAAAAAATGTATTGACTTCATATCTTGTGATTTAAAGATTGCATTATTCCTGGTGGCATTCTTCTTTAATAGACCATCTAGAATGACCATTAAGTGGCTCTTGCACATTTAGGTAGACTGAAAATAAGACTGCTCATTAGTTTCAAGTTTGTTCATCAGTTACTTTGTTCATTTACAATCTAGTGACATGATTTTTTAATTAAACATTATTTTCTACTTAAATTAATTAATTTGTCCTAGGTTGGTAACATTTTATGTAAAATCAGTAAATGGTGAAAAAATTCTTCTTTCTTAATTAAAAAAAATAAGATTGCGAGAGACTACTGGAAGTGGTGAAAAGTGCCAGGCATTGAAACCACAATTTCCCATTTTTAAGACCCATGCACTGCCTCTTGAGCCCATTCATAGGCCCTGAAAGCCATACATAATAAAGACAATTGTCTTCCATTGGTAAAATTATCCAAATATCTATTATACAATAATGTATTTATTTAAAGATGTACTGTTTTTTTTGTATCATATATCTAAATGTATTACTTATGGTTGTATATAAAATGCTACTCATAGATAGTTTTATTCACAAGTTCTTTGGAAGTGATAGAAAGTTCTAATATTCTACTCAAGTTGAAATGGAAGAAGTCGGGGCCCGGGAGATAGCATGGAGGTAAGGCGTTCGCCTTTCATGCAAAAGATGATCGGTTCGAATCCCGGTGCCCCATATGGTCCCCCGTGCCTGCCAGGAGCAATTTCTGAGCATGGAGCCAGGAGTAACCCCTGTACACTGTCGGGTGTGACCCAAAAACCAAAAAAAAAAAAAAAAGAAATGGAAGAAGTCAACAATTATATGCTGTAACTGAAGAAATAAAATCAATGCACAGTATAATTCAAATTCAAACCATAAATATTTTACTTAATATTTACTTAAACCTTCTTCTTATCCAGAGTTAATCACTGCATCAGTCAAAGTGTAAAGCTCTTTACACTCAAGTTTTCTTTGTTCTTGTGTTTGGGCAACACTTAGCAATTACTCAGGGAATGCTCCAGGAAATTGAACTCATAACATGCTTATTAGCCCCTTAAGCTATCAGTCTATCATCATTTTTCTATGACAGTAATACAAATTTTCTTTGGTAGTATACAAAGACCTTTTTTTGTTCTCTGAGTACCTCAAGTAAAAAAGTATAAAATTAACCATTTATGGGCTACTCTTTTGATGGGTCAAAGAAAAATGTGAAGACCAGATAAATTTTTCTGAGCTCCTAGTAGTTTGAAACTTTAACATTTAATTACACAGCCTATGAATGTCAGTTTTATATCATAAATATTTTGTACATTTGTGAATACTAATACCCAGGCATGGCATATAAGTGAACAGATATAATCAAATGTTTTTGAAATTTATAATCTATATGAAAAACTATGTATGGTTTTTATGTTTTTTGAATTAAACAGTTATCAAAATAATGAGTATGTTCAATAGATTTTGGTTTTGTTGTTTAGTTGGGAGTGTTTTAAGTTTTCAATTTATTGACCTTTCAAATTTCCAGGAGACAAGAGAATTAAAATTTGTAAAACACTGCCCTCTAATGGATAATTATTTGTATCATTTCAAAGGATTAATTGCTATACAAATAAAAAAGTTAAACTGCTTTCTTAACTAATACTTGCATAGATCACAATGCAACCTATGTTAAGAGATTCTTACAGTAAAGCAAAGGGAAATATTTTTGGTTACTCTAATTTTTTTTTGTTTTCTGGGCCAGACCTGGTGACGCTCAGAGGTTACTCCTTCCTATGCACTCAGAAATCGCTCCTGACTTGGGGGACCATATGGGATGCCGGGGGATTGAACTGAGGTCTGTCCTAGGTTAGCATGTGCAAGGCAAATGCCCAATTGATTGCACCACCTCTCTGGCTCCTAATCTAATTTTTTTATTCAAGAATCTGTAAAGTCTATTTATACAGAGTAGAAACACCTCTTCAATAAGAATATTGTACATGATTTCACAGGAACACAGTGTAATTCTCAGTAAAATGCCAGAACACTTGCATTGTTGTAGACAACCTTGCCTGGATGATGTAATTTCAAACATGCCTGTTACTCAACCCAATAGGTAAAATGGCAGATAATCCAATAATTGACTAGTGTAAGATATTTCTATCAGAAAAATAATTTAAGGTGGTGAGGTACATTAATAAATTTCCAATCACAGAAGTTAACTATTGTTAACTATATCATATAAATATTTTAGGGGGGGTTCACACCCAGCAGCGCTCAGGGGCTACTCCTACCTCTATGCTCAGAAATCGCTCCTGGCAGGCTCAGGGGATCGTATGGGATACCGGAATTTGAATCAATGACCTTCTGCATGAAAGGCAAATGTCTTGCCTCCATGATATCTCTCGGCCCCTATGTAAATATTTTTAAATAAACAATTTAGCACAGCAGATACTTCTCACATAAAATATATATGATAGCTATCCTAATTTTTTCTTTTCCATATTTGTACAATTCGGTTTTATTCTTTATTCACTTTATTTTTCTAGGATATATTGTTGAGCTTACCATGCAAAACTTCTCACAACATATTAAAAATGTACAGAAGCAAAGGAAAAAAATGAGTAAAAAGGTAAATAAAGGGGATGGCAGTATGAGGCACACGTTTAAATTTCAGCATATCATATAAAATATGACACTGTGTCCCAAAAAAACTTATTGAAGAGATTTTTCTCCTCCAACTTTCCCTGACTTTACATTATACATCAAACCATTTGCTCATGGGAAAGTTAAGTAACAAAACAAATTAACTCTTGTGATGGTGAGTAAGGAGTCTCTTGTTCTGCATTGGTTCTTTTTTTTTTTTAAGTGAGGCAAAATCAGCCTTCTAATTTATC
>PVKC010029259.1:0-15182 GCA_004027635.1 Crocidura indochinensis
GCCAATAGAGATTGGTCCCATTATTTTTTATGTGTGGCATCCTCACTGGTGCAAGGTGGTACCTCATTGCAGTCTTGATTCGAATTTCTCTAATGATGAGTGATGGTGAACATATATTCATGTGTCTCTTGGCCATTTGTAGATCTTCCTTGGAGAAGTTTCTATTCAATTCTTCTCCTCGTTTTTCTGTCTTTATTGGATTTTGTGAAGCTCACCTTTCTGAATGCTTTGTATATCCTAGATATCAATCCTTTATCTGATGTGTCAAGTATGAAAAATTTTTCTCATTCTATTAGCTGTCTTTTAGCTTTAGCCAGGTTTTTTTTTGGCCATACAAAAACTCTTTAGTTTCATGTAGTCCCATTTGTTTAAGTTTGATGCTATTACTCTTGCCATTGGCATTCCATCATCAAATAATTCTTTGAGGTATAAGTTTTATAGTGTTCTGCTTATTTTTCACTCCATGAACTTTATTTTTTAATATATTTTATTTAAACACCTTGATTACATACATGATTGCATTTGGGTTTCATTCATGTAAAGAACACCACCCATCACCAGTGCAACATTCCCATCACCAATGTCCCAAATCTTCCTCCTCACCACCCACCCCCCTCCTGTACTCTAGAAGGCTTTCTATATCCCTCATACATTCTCATTATTAGGATAGTTAAAAATGTAGTTATTTCTCTAACTAAACTCATAACTGTTTATGGTGAGCTTCATGTGGTGAGCTGTAAATTCCAGCCCCTCTCTTTTGTGTCTGAAAATTATTATTGCAAGAATGTCTTTCATTTTTCTTAAAACCCATAGATGAGTGGGACCATTCTGCGTTTTTCTCTCTCTCTCTCTTTGACTTATTTCACTCAGCATAATAGATCCATGTACATCCATGTATAGGAAAATTTCATGACTTCATCTCCCCTGACAGGTGTATAATATTCCATTGTTTATATGTACCACGGTTTCTTTAGCCATTCATCTATTGAAGGGCATCTTGGCTGTTTCCAGTGTCTTGCTATGGTAAATAGTGCTGCAATGAATATAGGTTGGTTTAAGGAAGGGACTTTTGTATTGTATTTTTGTGTTCTTAGGGTATATTCCTAGATCACTCCATGAACTTTATAGATTCAGGTCTGATTTCTAGATCTTTAATCCATTTTGAGTTGATTTTTGTGTAGGGTGTGAGATATGGATAAATGTTTAGTTTCTTACAGGTGGTTATCAAGTTGTTCCAACATTTTTTGAAGAGACTGTCTATATTCCATTTCAGGTTCTTGGATCTTTTGTGAAATATTAGCTGACCATATACTTATGGGTATGTCTCTGGACATTCTGTTCTAACTCACTGGTCAGAATCTCTGTCTTTGTTCTAGTACCATGCTGTTTTGATTACTACGGCTTTATAATAAAGCTTCTGGTTAGGTAAAGAAATGCCACCCAATTTCTTGTTTATCAGTAAGGATTTAGCTAACCTTGGTCTTTAGTGGTTCCAGATAAACTTTATAATTGATTGTTCTAGTTCCTTAAAAAATGATGTTTGAATTTGGATAAGGATTGCGTAAAATATATATAGTAATTTAGGTAAGATAGTCATTTTGATTATGTTGATTCTTCCTATCCGTGAGCAGGGTTGTTCTTCCATTTCCTTAGTTCCTCTTCAATTTCTTTCTGGAGTGCTTTAAAGTTTTCATAGTAAAGGTCTTTCACTTCTCTTGTCAGGTTGATTTCTAGGTACTTGATATTTTTAGATACTATTTTAAATGAGATTGGCTTCTTAATGTCCATCTCCTCTACTTCGTTATTTATTTTTTGCATATTGATTTTGTAGCCAGCCAATTTGCTGTATTGGTTTATTGTTTCCAAGAGTTTTACTATGGACTCTTTAGGGTTTTCTATGTATGTCATCACACCATCTGCAAAAAGAGATAGTTTGACTTCATCTTTTCCTATCCGGATTCCTTAACTCCCTTCTCTTGTCTGATAGCAATTGCTAATACTTCTAAAACTATATTGAAAAAGAGTAGAGAAAGTGGGCAGCTTTGCTAGTTCCTGACCTTAGAGGAAATGTTTCAGTTTTTCGCCATTAAGGTCATTTGTTGTGGGCTTTTTATAGATAGCTATAAGTATCTTGAGGAAGATTCCTTCTAACCCTATTTTGGTGAGAATTTTCAGCATGAATGGGTGTTGAATTTTGTCACATGACTTCTCTGCATTGATTGATATATCACGTATCACGTGGCTTTTGTCTTTCTTCTTGTTGATGTGATATATGATGTTGATTGATTTGCATATGTTGAACCATCCTTGCATCCCTAGAATGAAACCTATTTGGTCATGGCGTATAATCTTTTTGATGTAGTGCTGGTTTCGGTTTGCTAAGATTTTGTTGAGGATTTTTGCTTCTATGTTCATTAGTGAGATTAGTCTGTAGTTCTCTTTCTTGGCAGTGTCTTTGCCATCTTTGGGAATGAGTGTGATATTCACCTCGTAAAAGGAGTTAGGAAGGATTCCTGTCTTTGCTATGTTTTGAGAATCAGTGGTTGTAAATCTTTTTGGAATGTTTGATAGAATTCTCCTGTGAAACCATCTGGACCTGTAATTTTGTTCTTGAGGACTCTTAATTATGGTTCAATTTCCTCAGATGTTATTGGCCTGTTTAGGCTTTCTACATCTTCTTTATTCAGTCTTAGGAGATGATATTTTTCCAGAAATCTGTCGGTTTCTTCAAGGTTCTCTAGCCTAACCGAGTATAGTTGTTCATAGTGAGCCCTCATGATGTCTTAGATTTCTTGGTGTTCCGTTGTAATCTCTCCCCTTTTATTTGTGATTCCCCCTCCCCCCTTATTTTGGTGAGTCTTTTCAGCAGTTTGTCTATCTTGTTTATTCTTTCGAAAAACCAGATCTTGGTCTAATTGGTTTTCTTATTGTTTTCTTTGTTTCCATGTTGTTTATTTCTGCCCTGTTTTTTTCTTCTGTTTGTGTTTGAGTTTCATTGTTGTTGTTTTGCCAGATCCTAAAGGTATCCTTGTAAACTGTTGATTTTGTCATTTTTCTCTCTCCTGACATAGGCCTGTATTGCTATGAGTTTCTCTCAATTACTGCTTTTGCTGTATCCCACAGATTTTGACAGTTTGTCTCTTCATTATCATTTGCTCAAGGAATCTTTTTATTTCTTTCTTGATTCCCTCTTTGATCCAGCTGTTGTTGAGTAACATATTGTTTAATCTCCAGGTGTTGGATTTTCTCCACATTTTCTTTTTACAATCAATCTTGATCTCTATTGCATAATGCTCTGGGAGCTTCTAATAATACTTATGTTTGTGACTTTATGAAAGTTAGATTTATATACTAAGACATGGTCTATTCTAAAGAAGTTTCCATGAGCACTTGAGAAGAATATATATTGTGCTTTCTTGGGGTGGAGAGCCCTGTATAGGTTCGTTAGTCCTACTTCCTCTAATTTCTCATTAAAGGCTCTTATGTCTTTGCTAGTTTTCTGCCTGGTGGGTCTATCTAGTGGTGATAGCGGAAATTTCTTACTATTATCACATTTCTTTCAATATGTTTCTCTAGATTTGTGAGCACATGCCTTACATATTTTGCTGGCTCTGCAGTTGGTGCATAAATATTGATCAGAGTTAGTACTTTTTGTTGTTGCTTTTTGTTTGTATTTGGGTCACACCCGGCAGTGTCAGGAGTTAGTCCTGGCTCTACGCTCAGAAATCGCTCCTGGCAGGCTCAGGGAACCATATGGAATGCCGGTATTCAAACCACTGTTCTTTTGCAATGCTATCTCTCTGGCCCCAGAGTTAGTACTTCTTGTTCCCTGATCAGTAGGTAGTGACCATCTTGGTCTTTGAGCACTTTCTTGAGGTTGATTGCAATTTAGTCTGATATAAGAATGCCTGTCCCAGCTTTTTGTTTTCAAGTGGCTTAATAATTGATTTCCATCCTTTAAGTCTAAGCCTATGCCTGTCCTGTTCTTGATACAAGGGGGGGCAGTTCCAACCAGGTAGCAGCAAATTATATAATTTCATTATTCTCTATAGCTGCTGTGTACATACACCACATCTTCATAACTTATTTGTCTGTAGCTGGGCACCTAATTTGGTTCCAGATATTTCTATTGTACTAAGTGCAGCAATAACAGTGTGCATGTATCCATTTTAATGAATGGATGTTTTTAAATCTTGGGAATAGATGCACAGAGTAGAATTGCTGGATCATATAGCAGCTCAATTTTAACTTTGTTGAGGAATCTTCATACCAATTCCCAGCAGGATTGAACAAAACAACCTTTTACCAGCAGTGGGTGAGAATTTATTTTTCACATATCTCCATCAGCACATTTTTCTTTTTACTATTTTTGAGATGTGCCATTAGTGTGTGATATCTCATTGCTGTCTTGATTTGGATTTCCCTAATAATAAGGGATGCCAAGCACTTTCTAATTTGTCTACTGGTAATCCACGTGTCTTCCATTAAGAAGTGTCTGTTCATTTCATCATTCCATTTTTGGGTACTTTTTATGAATTTCATTTTGTTCATTTTTAGTACCTGACATATACTGGATATCAAGCTTTTCTCTTATCTGTTGAATGTAAATACTTTTTCCATTCAGTCCACTATATTTCAATTTTAGCCTATGTTTCTTTTGCCATTAAGAAATTCTTTTGCTTTATGTACTCTAATTTGTTTATCTTTTATTTGTTGCCTTTGCCAGTCATATCATATCACTGAAGATGTCTTTGAGGTTCAGATATTGAAGAAAGTTGCTTAATTTTTCACAGTGTACTTCAAAGTGTCTGGTAGTAATCAAGGTCTTTGATCCAAATTAAATTTATTTTTTGTTCTAGGTATGAATATGGACATAGCTCTAATGTCTAACATACAGTTATCTAATAATCCCAAAACCATTCGTTGAAGAGGCTATTTTTACTCCATTTCATGTTAACTGATTTTTTTTATATATTGACTTTTCACATATATGAAATCTTATCTTTGTGTATTTGATTCTATATTGGGCATTCAGTGACTACATCTATTTTAGTACAACAGTTATTCCCATGACAGTATACTTCAAGGGCAGAGAAATCATGGATCTCTTAGGCCAGTGGTCCTCAAACTACGGCCCATGAGCCACATACTGTATTTGTTCCCATTTTGTTTCTTCACTTCAAAATAAGATATATGCAGTGTGCATAGGAATTTGTTCATAGTTTTTGTTTTTACTATAGTCCAGCCTCCAACGATCTGAGGGACAGTGAACTGGCCCCCTGTTTAAAAAGTTTGAGGACCCCTGTTAGGCCAAGGTAATTCCTTTTCTAATTTCCCCAATATTTACTGTGTCTATGCAAGATTAAAAAGAAAAAAAGAGAAGCACACATTAACTTCTTTTTTTTTGGTTTTGCTATTGTTGTTTGTTGCTTGTTATTTTTTCATGGTTTTTCTTTTTGTGTGTGTGCTTTGTTTTTTGTTTGTTTGTGTTTTTTTAGAACCGTGGTTATTGTGTGGTTGGTATCTTTTTTTTTTTTTTTTTTTTTTTGGGCCACACCCGGTGATGCTCAGGGGTTACTCCTGGCTATTCGCTCTGAAGTTGGTCCTGGCAGGCACGGGGGACCATATGGGGAACCAGGGGATCGAACCGTGGTCCGTCCTAGGTTAGCACAAGGTGAGGCAGGCACCTTACCTCCAGCGCCACCGCCTGGCCCCTGTGGTTGGTATCTTTGATGTGGTGCTTTTCGAGTTTTTTGTCTGATATTTTTACAGTTTTTTTTTTATATTGTTATATTTCTCCCTTTTTCCTTTCTACTTGTAAACTGATATTTATAACCTCTAGAAGGACTCCTCCCATTTTTTGCTTGTTTTATTTTGTGCCCAATTTTATTTATTTTTTTTCTTCAAACAGAACCACATAATTTCAACCATCTTATTTCCCCTTACAAATTGAGGGAGAAATAATGGAGGGGACCAAGACAAGACAGTCATATGAACATTAAGTAGATATAAAAAATGATCAGACTTGAACACCAAATCTAATGCCAATGACAGTGGAATTGACTCCCAATCTATTTTAGTACCAGGCTGTTTTGATCATTATAGCTTTATTATACAGTTCCGAATTAGGTAATGAAATATCTCCTTATTTCTCACTTTTCAGCCATGCTTTAGTTAATCATGTTTTTTTTATTTCATGAAAACACAATATATTTACTATTATTATTATCATCATCATCATTATTATTATTATTATTATTGTCTTGATGATATTAGCCTTCACTCTCTTAAGGTAAATGCCATCTACTTTTATTATGTTGAGTGTTTTAATCATAAATGAATGTTGTAATTCTCACCACACCATGTGGTGTTCAGGGGTTACTCCTGACTCTGCACTCAGTAGTTTCTGGCAGGAATGGAGGACCATATGAGATGCTGGCAATTAAATTCATGTTGGCTATGTGCATGGTAAATTCACTACTCACTGTGCTATTCCTCTGACACCTTAAGAACTTCATTACTGACTTTTCTAAGTCTGTGTTTGGGTAGAAATGATATTGAATCTATATAATAGTTTAGGCAATTTAAAAAGCTTAATAGTATTGATTCTTCAAATTCATGAGTATGGAATATTTTCAATTTCCTAAAGTGTTCTTTGTCTTTCTTAAGTGATTTAAAGTTATCATGGTATAGATCTCTCACATCTTTTATTAAATTTGTTCCTAGGTAAATGATGTTTTTGAATACTATTTTGAATGGGACATACATCTTCGTCTTTTTATCTTCTGAATTATTTCTTCTGTATATAAGTACCAACTGATTTTTGTGTATTGAATTTATATCCAGCTACTTTGTTATATTAGTTTATTTTTTCTAATAGATTTTTTGATAGACTCTTTAGGGGCCTTTTTGTATATTGTCCTGTCATCTGTAAATATTGATAAGTTGAATATTTTTAAAATTTGGATATATTTGGTTTGATAACCTTGCCTGATTGCTATAATTCAAAATTCTAATAATATTTTGAAGAGAAGTGGATACAGCGGATTTCACACCATTTGCCCTATCTCACAGGAAATGCATTCAATTTTAAACCATAAAGAATATTAGACTTTACTCCTTAAGGTAAGTGCCATCTAATTTTATTTTGTTGAGTGTTTTAATCCTAAATGAATGTTATAATTTCTCAAAAGCTTTCACTGCATTAATTGATATGATTATATAGTCCTTATTTTTTCTTTATGTGGTGTATTATGTTAATTGATTTCCATATGCTGAACCATCCTTGCATTCTTGAGATAAATCCCACTTAATTGTGGTGAATAATTTTTTGTTTTTGGAGTTAGTTAGCTAAAATTTTGTTAAAGAGTTTTGATCAATATTTATTAGGTAGATTGATATGAAAATTTTTTCTGGAAATGTCTCAGTCCGCTTTGCATATTAGTTTAATGTTAGCTTCATAGAAGGTATTAGGATGGATTCCTGGGGCCCAGGAGATAGCATGGAGGTAAGGTGTTTGCCTTTCATGCAAAAGGTCATCTGTTCAAATCCCTGTGCCTGCCAGGAGCAATTTCTGAGCATGGAGCCAGGAGTAACCCCTGACCACCTGAGCACTGCTGGGTGTGACTCAAAAACCAAAAAAAAAAAAAAAAAAGGATGGATTCCTATATCTTCAATGTTTTGGAAAAGCTTAAGGAGCAAAGGCAGTAAATCTTTCCAGAAGGCTTGATTAAGACTCACCAGGAATCCATCTAGATCAATACTTTTGTTTGTTAAAAGATCTTATGTTTGGTTTGTTTAAGCTTTCTACTTCTTCATCATTCAGCTTTGGGAGATTCTGATTTTAGTAATTTCTCCATTTCTTTTAGTTTCACCAGCTTAATATCATAAAGTAGTCTACAATAAACTCTCATTCTGTTTTGATTTACTGAAGAGTATATTGTAATTCTTTTCATCTTTGATCAGATTCATGTGAATGTCTTTCTTCCTTTATTTAAAGGTTTATCTATCTTGTTTAATCTTTTGAAGAAACATCCTTCATTTCATGTTCTTTGAATTGTTTTCTTGTTTTCTATACAGTTGATTTCTGCTCTTGTTTCACTATTTTCTTCCTTCTACTACCTTTTGAATTTATTAGCTGTTTTTCTTTCTCTAGATTTTGAGAAGTATGTTAGATTGTTGATTTGGACTTTTCTTATTTTATGTAAACCTGCATTGCTACATATTCCCCCAATGGTACAATATTTGCTGTATGCTATATGTTCTGATAGTTTATACCTTTATTGTCATTAGTTTCAAGGAATCTTTTTTTGGTGGGGGGTGTCTTGGGCCACACTCAGTGAGGATCCTGCTATGTGCTCAGAAATCACTCCTGGACTGGGGGACCATATGGGATAACAGGGATTGAACTAAGGTTTGTCCTGGATCAGCAGCCTGCAAGGCAAATGCGGTATCACTACTCTGCGGTATCACTCTGGTCCCAATTTCAAGGAATCTTTTAATTTATTTCTTAATTTACTCATTGATCCAGTTGCTGGTTAGTAGTGATTTGCTCATTCATGGCAAGTTGATGTTTTTTTCTTCTTGAGGTCTTAAGTTCTGTCTTTGTCTTTTGATTTTTGCCATTTTAATTTTATATATCTTAGTATTATTTTGTTTCCGTCTAACTTGAGCACCCTTTGGGTATCTTGAATATGTGGAGGTGATCCTCTCCAGATATTAAGAAAGTCCTTACAATTATTTTTTCCTGCCAGCTATTTTTCCACTTTCTCCATGACATCTTTTTCTGGTATTCCTGTTTCAAAGATGATTCCTCTTGAGAGGTGTGCAAAGTCCCTAGTCTACTGAAGCCTGGCCAACTTGCACTACACTGACAATTGCAACTCTGCCTACAGCTCAATTTCAACATGTAAATACTGATCACTGCAGAGTGACAAACTGATCAATATTTCTGGAATGCCAGTATTTGTGTTGACATCAGTAGGACTTTGTCAGACAGATGATTTCAGGCACACTCCCAACCTTCTCATATTTCCAGAAAGTGTGGCTGCCAAAAAAGTTCTCCACAAACACCAAAATATCAGTCATCGAGCTTCGAATTCCTGGACCATGCGATATCTCTAAATTTTTGATACTGTTATTCTAGTAGTATCACAGCAACACACATCAATAAGCTTTCAAAGCCCATAATATTCAGAAACAAAACAGCACAAAGATCAACTAGTAAAAAATAGCTTAGTAAACCTAATAATGACTTAGAGACCTCATTACAAGATATTATACTTTTAACAAATTTACTTTTGTTGTATTTATAAAAAATAATTTAATTACCAATATTTTAAGTAGGCAATAGGAAATAAATTATATTGTTCCTGTCAAGAGGACAGGCTTGTGAATGGGTGTAAATTTGGGGGAAATGAAGGTGGTGGTATTGATGCTGGAGCATGGAGGATCAGAAACAAATGTATTATGAGAAACTATGTAAAACATGGTAATTAAATAATCTATAATTTAAAAACAAGCAAAACCAAACAAATCATTGTTGTGAAGACCTTACCCAGTGGTTCTTGAAGGCCGCTCAGCAGTCCACCAACCTTTCTAGGAGGGATTATGCAGGGCTTGGGATCAAACTCACACCTTCACACATGTAAATCAAATGTAAACTTTGAGCAACATCTCTAGTCCTTAGATTATTTTAAATGTTCTCATAAAACATAACGCAACAAAAATTTATTGTCTAAGAAACGGTGATTCCTTTTGCTATTATCCATCACAAATTTTACATTCTCTTTTACTTTTTATTTTTCTTTTTTGTCACTTCATTATTGGTTTGTCAAGAATTTTATCTTCAGTATCACTGACATGGTCCTTCTCATGTTTGTATTATGTTTCTATGACTTGCTATTGTATGTTTTAACTCCTTTCATTCTATTTGTGTGGTGTTTTTTGATATCTTAGAACAGTTTATCTTTCAATTGGAAGATACAATATGGAAAATGTAGTAGGATAGTTGTTGAAATATTATATTCCTAAAACTAAACTATCAATATTTGTAAAATATGGTTCTTTAATTAGATAACAATTATTTTTAAAAGGCAAACATTTATAAAAATAAAGGAGAGTGGTAGGAGGAATTAATCAAATCATTAGTGCTGTATGCACATATTCATAAATATATACTATCATCAACATTTATTTCCTTTCAAATTAAAAACCAACAAAGCTGTAATATAAATATCAATGTTTCAAAGAATGTGTGCCAATATTTTTTTTGTCCCCAATTTCCAATACAGACCAGGCAAGGGTCTGGGTTGAGGTGGTGTGCCAATATTTTATTCAGTGTTATATGCAAGAGCAATATACTTGACCTCAAGCAGGACTATATTGAGTATCTCTTTTCTTTTAAAGATTTTGTTTTAAGAAGCAAAATGTCTTCTATTGTCTGTGTTATATTATTTAAGAAAAATACTAAGGAGAAAGCTATGTATGATTATGATAACACTTTTCATTCTTCTTATTAAATGAATTATTATTCAATCTACATCCTGTTTATTTCTTTGATGGGAGATAGGGATCCCATTTACATGTATTATGGATAAGAGAGGTGAAGTAGATAGATATAAAGAGTGACAACTTTATCTTTTCTTTCATTTTTCTCCTCTATCAAACAATGCTAAAAGTTTTGCTGTTTCTTATGTATTATTAAAAGCTCTGAACCAACTGTAGATGATTATTGTCATAAAGGTTCCATTATAGATTTTCATAGCTCTGAACATAGTTTAGTAGTTTATGATAGAGTGGTATCATGTTCACATTTTGTTTTATTCTCAGCAAATTTTTACTAACATGAAATTTCTTTTCTTCAGTCTTGTCATGGACACCAAAATCACCTTTAGCTGCTTGTAAGATTGAACATGGTCTGGTGTGTTGAAATGAGCTGGCTATGTCAATAGTGACTAAACTTGCTGTTTTGAAAAGTTATTCCAAAGTCTATGACAGCAGAATCTATACCTGATCTACAACAAGCTGCATAATAAGGGAACAATTGCACTAGCATTATGGGTGTAAAGAAGGGAGATATGGGACACGCTGGGAACAGAGGTGGAGGGAGGACAAAACTAATGGTGGAAATGCCCCTCACTCATTGTCACTATGTGCCTTAAATATTACTGTGAGAGAATTGTAATTCACTTCTACCAGAATAAAAAATTTAAAAAAAAGGAAAAAGATTATTCCTATAACTTCTTGACTTCATCCTGCTAACAAGTGACCCTGCTGATCTGGTTAAGAAATTTTTAATAAGTAGATTCTGATATAGTTTATCAGTAAGCAACTCAGAAAACCTAGACTGTATAGGTCTCAAAATGGCACTTACTAAAGGCATTGCTAGTCATTTATTATTCTTGGAGAAGGCCCCAGTCCTAAGACAATAGTGTCAGATCTCTCTAGTATATCAAGTAATCTCAACAGCCTTCTGTCAGTACCTAGAGGCGCTTCTTGTTTCCTGTTCTGAGACAGAGAGAAACGAGCTTTTGAGTTTGGACAAAGATGACCAAAAATTGTTTTATAAGACTAATCATGATCATCAGATTTGCTCTGACCACAATAAATAAAAAATTCCCATAAAAGGTGTGTAGTTTTACACTTTTTATTTTATATTCAAAATGATGAATACCCAGAAGATTGTCAGTCCTTATCATCTCAACTTACTGGTACCTTAATAAATACGAAAAGATCAAGATTGTGTGAAATTGTGTCCAGTCTCTTTTCTAAGAAGTTACAAAAAAACCAGTCCCAAAATATTTATCTATTTTTCCAAAAGACAAAACCATCATTCTCAAAAAAGCCTCAAATAAAATTTCTCTAAATCAAATAATTTATTGTTGTAACTATTTTTAATTCAGTTTTTTCCTTCATTTTCCCCTATAAAATAGTTTAGTAAAATAAAACCAGGGTGGTTCATTTCACTTAATATTCTCAAATGTCAAGCAAGATTACAAAACATTGCCTGTCATTTCTGTCATACTAACCATTTCTGTGTAAATGCAGACCTGTTTTGGCATTTCACATTTCTGCTATTTCATCATCAAAGCCAGTCTCCTTTGCTGCAGTTATTACCACATTCACAGCACACACATCTTTGGATAACCTTATTTTAAGTTTTCTTTTCAACAGAAATTCTTGATCTTGTGATGCTCAAATGCATCACAGACCAAATTTAGCAAATTTAGGTTTTTCTAGCACTTCCTTGATCTTCTACAATTCAAAATATTCTCAGATGGAGTTTAGAAGCAAATAAAGACAATGTCTTTTTTGCTGACATAACCTATGTATGTCAGAGTTATTTTAGACCATATCTGAAATTCTAATACTATAACAGAAAAAAAAGAAAGCAGAGCATTGTTTTTGTAATAGAAGTGGTACAGTTAGCACATTGAAAAACTTAAGTGAGGCCATCATTTTCATGCCTTGATATTAAAATGTCCATTTCACAGTTTTTATTTTCCCCTTATTTGGCAGCAGAAATACTGATGTTTAGAACTTACTCTTTGCTCTGTGTTTAAGCATCACCCCTGGTGATGATTAGGAAGACCATATGTGATTTTGGGAACTGCCTCCCTTTTTAAGGGGACATACGGGTGATTCATACCTAGTGGTGCTCAGGCCTTACTCCAGGCTCTTAGCTCAGGGAGCACTCAATCCTGGCTGTGTATTGATCATCTTTCAGGGATTTCCTGAATGTGTCAGAACTGAATAAATAATAGAACCAGATTAAATAGGTAGTTTTGTGACCTGTAAACACAGCATACTGGCACCCAAAGGTGGAATGCTGCCCCAACAGTAGTCCTATTATTGCTCTATTTTTGCCCTTCTTCTGAAAGAGTCTCCTCTTGAGAAATCCCTTTACTAAGATGGTTCTCTTGTTAAACCAAGGCCCTCAAATATGTAAATAGATGAGATGTTCAGGCATCTGACCAAAAAATAATTGTTTTTATACTTCCTGTGTCTAAGAGATAAATATTATGCGTGGAAGACAGTTGAAGCTCTCAGTCTGTGAGGCTGTTAGACCCCTGACATTATGTATATACTCTCTAATTTCTGTCTAACTGAGGTATCTTTGCTTCAGGCTTATTCACCCTAGAAAGGGCCCCACCAATTATGATTTATTAAAATTTTAATTCTGGAGTAAGCTGAGAATATACTATGAGACAGCATACTTGTTATGTATAATATCTTTTTTGTTTGTTTGGGTTTTTTTTGGGGGGGTCATACTCCACCTCGCTCAGGGTCTACTCCTGGCTCTATGCTCAGAAAGTGTCCCTGGTAGGCTCAATGGACCATATGGAATGCTGGGATTCAAACTACCATCCTTCTGCATGCAAGGCAAATGCCTTACCGCTGTGCTCTTTCCGGCCCCTGTATACTATCTTTTAACAATAATTTTCTACCTATGTGACCTGGAAAAATTACTTCAACTTTGTGACTTCAGCTGACATATTAGTCATCTTCGTAGAATTATTATGAATATTGAAGATGATAAGATATGTAAAGTTTCTGTACTTGTGCATATAAAATGTAAATACTTATAAAATTATTAATTATTGATATTACAGTTACTTATATTTATCTATTTTAATGATATCCTTATTTAAAGACCATGATTACAAACATGTTTGTGGTTGTATTTCAGTTATATAAAAGGACCCCACCTTCACCAGTGCAATGTTCCTACCAACAATGTCTCCCATTTTCTTCCTCCCTCACCCCCTGCCTATATTGAAAATGGGCATTTTATTTCTCTCAATCACTGCTGACTGGATTTAATTCTCAGATTCCAGTATGATCTCCTCACCCCTCTAGGAGTGAACCTTTTATACAGAACCAAGAGGACCACCAGGTAAGGCCCTAAAACTCCAAGTCAAAAGCAAACAAAATAAAAAAGACATCTAAGATGCAAACATCTTTGAAAGCCAGGTCAAGTTGCTAAATATCCTGATATGAGAGAGGCTGTAGCACGTTCTGTATATTTTATTTGTTCTCTTCTTCCTTTAAAGGGACTTGTGGGCAGGAAACAGACAGCAATGTAAAGGATCTAATTTTCAATCACTTGGGGAGAGTTATGGTGAAGGTGGAACACTGGGCTCCTCCATGCTGGAGTCCTTTCAACCTGTTATTGCTTATTTTCTTAAGAATAAGCATTCAATCAATGGCCTTTTTATACACCAATAATGATAGGGAAGAGAAGGAAGTCAAGAAGGCAATCCCATTCATAATAGCACTACACAAAATCAAATATCTTGGAGTCAACTTGACCAAGACGTGAAGGACCTATACAAAGAAAACTATAAAACACTGCTCCAAGAAATAAGAGAGGATAGATGGAAATGAAAACACATACCCTGCTCATGGATTGGCAGGATTAACATCATTAAAATGGCAATACTCCCCAAAGCATTATACAGATTTAATGCGATCCCCATAAAGATACCCATGACATTCTTCAAAGAAGTGGATCAAACACTTATGAAGTTCATCTAGAACATTAAACACCCTAGAATAGCTAAAGCACTCCTAGGTCAAAGGAAAATGGGAGGCATTACCTTCCCCAACTTTAAACTGTACTACAAAGCAATAGTTATCAAAACAGCATGGTGTTGGAATAAAGACAGACCCTCAGACCAGTGGAATAGGTTTGAATTCTCAGACATTGTCCCCCAGACATACAAGTACCTAATTTTTGACAAAGGAGCAAGAAATCCTAAGTGGAGCAGGGAAAACCTCTTCAACAAGTGGTGCTGGCAGAACTGGTTAGCCACTTGCAAAAAACCGAACATAGACCCCCAGTTAACATCATGTACGAAGATAAAATCCAAATGGATTAAAGACCTCGATATCAGACCTGATACCATGAGGTATATAGAACAAGTTGGTAAAACACTCCATGACATTGAGACAAAAGGCATCTTCAAGGAGGAAACTACACTTTCCAAACAAGTGGAAGCAGAGATCAACAGATGGGAATATATTAAACTGAGAAGCTTCTGCACCTCAAAAGAAATAGTGCCCAGGATACAAGAGTCACCCACCAAGTGGGAGAGACTATTCACCCAACACCCATCAGATAAGGGGCTAATATCCAAAATATACAGGGTACTGACAGAACTTTACAAGAAAAAAACATC
>PVKC010029260.1:0-15169 GCA_004027635.1 Crocidura indochinensis
TTAGGGATCCAACTGAATAGATTGAACCCCAAGTTGACTCTGTGCAAGGCATGTACCCTACCCACTGTATTTATCCCTCTGTCCTCCGCCCCCTTGCATTCTTTCCTAGATTCTGAGTTTGGAGTCAATTAAAATGAAGAAGTTTACTTGTAAATATTTAAGGCAGTATTCCTGCTTCTGTTAAAACCAATTTTGGGGGCCAGAGTGATAGCACCATGGGGAGGGTATTTACTTTGCACATGGCTGAACTAGGTTTGATCTTCTTTTTTTTTTGGTTTTTGGGCCACACCCGGTGACGCTCAGGGGTTACTCCTGGATCTGCGCTCAGAAGTCGCTCCTGGCAGGCACGGGGGACCATATGGGGAACCGGGGGATCAAACCGTGGTCCGTCCTAGGTTAGCGAAGGCAATGCAGGCACCTTACCTCCAGCGCCACCGCCTGGCCCCATAGGTTTGATCTTCGGCATTCTACATGGTCCCCTGAGTGCTGCCAGCAAGTGTTCCCCCCCTCCAAATAAAACCAGTTTCTTATAAAATCAGGTGATAGATACCAGCCTGACTTGATAGAGGCTGTATCTAGTTTTGGAGTAAATGTGATTACCGATATGAAGGACAGTTGGAATAAGTGCTGATTAGAAAGACTAGTTAAGATTTTTTTATATTTTATCTTAGTTATAGATTGCTGATAATATGAATTTTATTCAAAAGAAATGGGAAGTAGAGACATAAATTCATTTCTAATTGGGACATGAGTCCATTTAGATTTCCCCCCACTGAAATGCATGCCAAAAATAGTTGAGGGTTCAAGAATTCTCCTGTGATGTTGCACTGAAAATTCTTGCCTAATTTGATTTTTGCTCTATTTTCCCATTTGTTTAAAAGAAAAGAGAATAGTTTTCTTCATCTGTGAAGAAAAATATTCCAGCAGGATTTGAAGCACAAAATAAGAACTATTTTTACTGTTCTCCACTAGAATAGTCAAGCAGAGTCATTCATTCTCAACCTATTCAGAAAGAGGGGAGGGTAGTTTTTAATGAGGGGGTACCTGGTGCATGTGGACCCCGGGGTTGGGTCCCTGGCACATGCATGGTTTCCCAAGCAGTGCTGAAAACATCCCCCAGCAGTGATCAAGGAGTAACCCCAGAATTGGCAGGGATTGAACCCGGGTCAGCCACATGCAAGGAAAATACCCTATCTGCTGTATTATTGCTCTAGTCCTGCTTTTGTCATTTTTAAAGATGACCCATATAGAAATCATCCAATAACTGTCATCAGCATTGTCTCAAGTGATTGTGATTTTAAGAAAAGAAAAAAATACAAGAAAAAAATAAGAAAAAAAGAAAGAAAAAAAATGTTCTAAGGGTTTGTTTTGGCACCAGACTTTTCTAAATGTTAGCTTACTTAAACATGTATATTCCTAACATAAATTGGAATGGACATCAAACTACTCACATATGCAAATAATAGTTTGTTCTGCTCTTGCCAGGCTTAAAAAGTAAACCTTGAGGGAAGGCAAACTCCCACCTATTTCTGCATTATTCTAAATTAACTTTTGGCTGCATGAGTTAGGCCACTGGGGGAAGAGTTTATTGAGTCAGGTGTGGAGAAAATCCCAAGGCAGCTGGAGTTGGCACAGTGCATGGAGCAGGATAGCACCAGTTCTTTCTGAGCAGTATTGGTAAGGGCTTTGCATGGTGCCCTTTGGTCTCTTTCCTTGCCCGGGTACTGCCCACCTTTGTCCTCCCTGTTCAAACTGCCATCAACACGACTGATGGCAGGCACTATGAGGATGGCCAGGAAGCGATTTGCCTTCTCTTATCATCTTGTTCACTTTAAATCAGTGCCTGGAAAATCAAGCTCCGTGAAGATCCTTGGGTCAAAGGCCTTTTGGCTGAAGAGAGCTAAAAGTACTGCCTGCTGTTATTTTTATTCCCACTCTGGTCTGTGTTTCTCAAAGAATCATCAGTTTCTGCCAGGCAGCGGTCCTGTTCTTGCAGATGATCTCAAAGGGGCTTGGGAGTGGCGACTTTTCTGTGACCTCTGTTTGTAGAAAGAGGAACTGTAAGTGTCTCTGCATGAGGGAACTGGGAAGGAAGACTTGCCTGCCGTCTGCTCAGGGGTGGTCCCCTGGTTTTTGACTCAGATATTCTGAATTTGAAGTATCCAGGCTTTGCTGGAGGACCCCTGCCATGTGGGCTATCTACAGGCTGAGCTGCTCTTGAATAAGGCCTTTGCTTTTCCTTCCTCCTTCCCTCCCTCCCTCCCCTTTTCTAGAAACAATAGAATGAACATACCGGAAGACTTAAAAATGTAAATATAGTAGTGGATTATGTTCTGTTCCAGGCTTCTGGGAGAAGGCAATCACACCCCAGGTCTTTGCCACCAGACCCCAGGGCCTCTCTACCTTTACCTAGCCTGTTCTGTTTCTTTCATTTTCGAGAACTCATCTAGCCCAGGTTGCTGTCCTCACCTCATCTCAGTTGCTCAGATCCTTTCTCTTTCTTTTTGTTTATTTGTTTGTTTGTTGGTTGGTTGGTTTGAGGTCACACCCGGCAATCCTCAGTGGTTACTTACTCCTGACTCTGCACTCAGAAATTAATACTTCCAGTGGTCTCAGGGAAGCATGGAATTCTGGGGATCCACCCTGGGTTGTCTGTGTGCAAAGTAAACTCTCTGTCCACTGTACTTTGTCAACTAGGTGGCTACCCCAGGCTCTGGGGCCCCATGTGGCCCACTGTGGACATGGGAACAGGAAACTTAGCATTCTTGCTCTCCCTTAACTTGCTTTGGCCCTGGCTAAGGGCAAGCTGGCAGGAGTTACCACTAAGGCTGTTTAGCATATGATTTATATGACACGAAGGCCAGTATATATGCAAAGAAATTGGGTCTCACTTCCAGCTCCCTTCCTCACATCAAAACCTTTGCTGTTCAGACTCTCCTGCTCTATGATTCCTGCCAGATATTCTTGTACTCATTTTAAAGCCTAGGCCTTCCATCTAGAGTGCCAGGGGTGAAGTCGGGCACCTAAGTGTCGACCTTAGCTACACATGGTTACCCCATTCCATGTGGTCTATTCAAGAGAATCCACACAGCCTGACACATGTCTTTAAGAGGTAACACTCATGTCTTTTTCTCTCAGCATATGCTGAGCATCAACTCTCTTGTAGTGACTCAACTGGGATGTGAAGATTCAATTTACCCTGACCTCCCTCCCTCCCTCTTTTCTTCCCTCCCTCTCTCCACACCTAGTGGTATTTAGGGCTTACTACTGACTCTGCTCAGGGATCTCTCCTGGGTGCTCAGGGATTAAACTCAGTTCAGCTGTATGCAAAGCAGCACCCTGCTCTGACGTTTCATTGTCTTACCAGAGCTGTGCAGTCTTTGTCTTTATATGGCGCTTAGTTTGAACATTTTTACTGAATGTAATTGGATGTGGTTCATTCATTGAGACTATTCCAAGGAGCTGTGCCCCTTCTGTTCTTCTCTGTCTCATCCTCACCTCTCCTCCCTTTCCCTCTCCCCCTTTTCTCCTGTCAATTTTTTCTTATCTCTTTTCTCTCCTCTCTCTTCTTCTCTTTGCTCTCCTCTCCTGCTCTTCTTCTCTCCCTAAAGTTTTTGTTTTTGGGTCACACCCAGTGACACTCAGGGGTTACTTCTGGCTCTGTACTCAAAAATCACTCATGACAAGCTCGGGAAACCTTATGGGATGCTGGGGATCGAACCCGGGTCAGTCCTGTGTTGACCATATGCAAAGCAAACACCTACCTGCTGTGCTGTCTCTTCAGCTCCTCTCCCCCAATTTTTTGTTTGTTTGTTTGTTTGTTTTTGTTTTGGGGTCCCACCTCACAGCATTCAGGGGCTACTCCTAGCTCTATGCTCAGAAATCGCTCCTGGCAGGCTCCAGAGACCATATGGGATGCTGGGATTTGAACCCACCGTCCTTCTGCATAAAAGGCAAACACCTTACCTCCATGCTATCTCTCCGACCCCATCTCTTCCCCCAATTATATCTATCTTCTTTCCACTCTCATTTCTCTTTCTTCTCCTACATCTCCTCTTTCCTCCCCCACCTCCTTCTTTCTCTCCCAGCTTTTAGCGCATTGTGTCTGTTTAAGAAAGGGCAGGACAAATGGCTTGAGGACATATGATAGGAGAGCACCCTATTTGTCAGAACACCCAACGACCGCCTGCATATCATGCACCCCTCTCTGGTGTGAGGATGACGGATGCTCTGGCCGCTCAAAGCTGGCCCGTGGGTGCCCTGTGCTCGCACATAGGCGCTTTGGTGAGCACAATAAATGAGCTTATTCCACGAGAGGTGTCTGCATGCTTCCCACCAGGGATGATAGAATTGGTTTTTCATAGCTCATCAGTATGTATCACGATGAGCCCTGGCATACCAGCTTCTTATGAAGTGCTTTTACTGCTGTGCCCTGAAGGAAATGCCAAGACCATTTGCAAGTACAGTCGGTTCTGGCAGTCAGGGGAGATTTCAATTTCCCTTAGAAGGCTTTGGGACTTGGGGGGAGCTACAAATTAATTCACTCCTCAAATTGGGTCGAGATTAGATTTTACTCAACGTTTCTCTGTCCCTGTTTTCAGCAGTGTGGGGGCGCCTTTTTACTCAGAAATTGCCTTTTTTTTCCCCTTAAAGCAAGCAATGTGTAGACTCAAAAATTGCTGAACTGAGGCAAATTTTTTACCCATTGAAGGAAATACTGAATGAGGAGTTTGGGGTTTCCTTTTGCTAGACTAAGAGTCTGAAATCACCATGGATCTTGATTCAGACAGGCGCTTCTCTGCCCTCCTTAGACTATGCGGGCCTGAGTGAGTCTAGCTCGGATATCCCATAAAGCCAGTATCTGCGCATGTCGAGGCCCCTCTTCAGGCAAGGAGTAGGCTACCTGCTGTCAATGTTGCCCCAAAAGTTCATTCTGCCCCAAGGTACCCCAGTAGAATGTTCTTTGTGCTGGGCTCTGCCCCAACATATAAAGCTGTAATTTAATCAGCCTTTACAACATTAGCGCAAAAAAAAAAAAAAAAAAAGGTTTTATATCTAACTCTTGCTTTATTCAATGTACCGTGGGATCTTGGAGAGTGATTTTATTTTATTTTATTTATTTTTATTTTATTTTAGGGTTTGGGCCACGTCCAGCAGTGCTCAGGACTTACTCCTGGCTCTGCACTTAGGAATAATTTCTGGTGGGCTTGAGGGACAGTAAGGGATGCTGCAGATCAAGCCTGGGTTGGCCACATGCAAGGAAAGTAAATGCCTTCCTCGCTATAGTGTCTCTCCACGCCCTTGGGTTATGATTTAGGGCAAAATTCCTGACTTGTCCCCAGATGCTTCTGCTCAAGCTCCAGACTGGCAATACCATGGGTCAAAACATCAAATAAGGAGCTGATACACTAGTACAGCAGGTGAAATATTTGTCTTTTGTGTGACCAACCTGGGTTTGATCCCTGGCACCTGATATGATCCTTGAGCCTCACCTCAGTGCAGAGCCAGGAGTAAGCCCTGAACATGCCCCTCAAAACGAAACAAATAGCCAAATTGGAAAGGGGTATCCCTCAGAGAGAAGGTAGAAGCCATCAGTTCTGCTTTGAAGTCGGAACCTTTGGGTCTGAGTCCTCTCTTGTTCAGTAGCTTAAGGACTTAAGCCTTAAGCTTACTTCTTAAGATTAGTTTTGGTGTGACTCGGGGTAAGGGGAGGATGGATGGCCAAGACCATATAGGGTTTCAGGGGTCGAGCCTGGGCTGACCACATGCAAAGCAAGCACCTTACCTACTGTACTATCTCTCTCCAGCCTCTGGTAATGGAGCGTTTTCATTTGTATTTTAGTTTAGGGGTCCACTTTAAAAGACTTGACTGCTGGGGCCTGAGAGATTGCATGGAGGTAGGGTGTTTGCCTTGCATGCAGAAGGATAGTGGTTTGAATCCAGGGATCCCATATGGTCCCCAGAGCCTGCCAGGAGTGATTTCTGAGCGTGGAGTCAGGAGTAACCCCTGAGCGCTGCCAGGTGTGACTCCCACCCAAAAATAAATAAATAAATAAACTTGACTACTCAATTGATGCCCAGAGGTTTGAACCTCTGGATCATAGCGTCTCTGATTGAGGCCTCCTCATGTGTGATGTTGGCTTTCATTGCTGCTTTTTGTTTTCTCGCACCAGTAGCATAAATTGGGTTAATACTGTGGTATTGTATTACTTTTGTTGTATTTTAATAAATTTTTACTATATTCACTGGACAACTAGGAAATTGTTCAGATAGACTAGAGTTGAAGGCGAACTAGCATGTCACCAGAGAGATACTGTGGAGTTTAGTATACTTGTGGGAGCAGCTTTGTGTGCTCTGTGGTTGCCAGAGATTTATCGGAAACTTAAAGTGGGTTAGGTGGAAGACCAGCCTGTGTTGTTCTGTTCAATGGAGGTTGGCTTCAGGGCCACCTTACTGGCTGTGGAGTGTCACTTCTTGTGCTGGAGGGGATTGTTTAAGGCTGGTAACAGCACCAGCTTGAACTTGTGCCAGCTTAGTTGCCAAGAGAGGGGGAAAGAAGGACCCTTTTTGCCTCTTGACTAGGAACACTAGCTGTCAGCACTGATTTCCTCCCAGCCCAACTCTCTCATAGAGATCCTCCCTGGTTTCAGGAGGTCGAAGAACTTTTGAGCATTGCTTTCTGGATTTTGAAGTAGATTGTGGTATTTGAATAAGTCTTGTTGTGTATTTTTGTTTTGTTTTGTTTTTTGGGCCACACCTGGCAGCACTCAGGGCTTATGCCTGACTCTGCACTCAGAAATCGCTCCTGACAGGCTCAGGGAACCATATGGGATGTCAGGATTGAATCCAGGTCCATTCTGGGTCGGCCATGTGCAAGGCAAATGCCCTACCGCTCTGCTATCTCTCCAGCTCTAAATAGTTTTCCCTTTTTTTTGGGGGGGGGGGTAATGCCTGATATTGCTTATGGGTTACTCCTGGCTCTGCATACAGGCATCACTCCTGGAAGGATTCAGGGAACCCTGTGGGATGCTGGGGATCCAATCTGGGTCTGCTGCGTGCAGGGAAAATGCCCTCCCCACTACGCTATCGCTCTCGCTCTGGCCCTTCAGCTGTGTCCTGAGTGACTTGACCATATTCCAGACAGCCAGAGTCTTCATGGAACTAGACATGATGTTTTGCTCAATTATCGATTGGTTCAAGCATCTTTAGGGATATTCACTCTGAAAGACATCTGGGAGAAACAGTTCTGCCATACAGTGCTTGGGGAAAGGTTGTCCTTCCTGTGTCCCCACCATTTGTGCTTGCCTGATGTTGCCCTCAGTGTCAAATCAGAGCACCCAGATGTGAAGGATTTGATCTGATAGCCACAGGGTGTCCTAATGCAGCCAGTTTGTGCCAAATGTCCAAACAACCCAGTGTTTTCCTTTGACTTCAGACAGGCGACAATGTCAGCCACATGAGAGGGCTGGACAGTTGTGGGAGTTGACTTTAGTGGCCTTGAAAACCGATGCTCCAGATTTAGAGCTTGTCCCCACCACCCACCTCTCTCCAAAGGTGCAACTGGTCAAAGCACACAGCTGGTTTCGAGGAGCTTTCCAGGGTTTGGGGCTGTGCCATTCTCTCTAATACATGATCCTTTAGCTCTAGACCTCAGGGGAAGAGCGCGAGCCTTTTAATATTCAGTCACAACAGGTTTTTACTTAGGTGATTGAGTAAGTAAACAAGACAGGCGAGCTGAGCTGAAAATATTTTTAAGTGTCTTGCCGACACTATGTTTTATTTTAAGCAAAAAAGATATTTTAAAAATCCAGATCAAGTATTAGAGAATAAACCACTTGTATATTGCTTGGCAAAGGAACCTTTAAACATTTTTATTATAAAAACATTTACCTAGTGATATAATTTGTAGAGATTTCTACCTTTTTAAGTATGCTTTTTTGTCTGCTTGGTGACCTGGTTTTTTAGAAATAGAACATTTTAAAAGGAAATAATGCAATCACAGGCCCACCTTTGTGACTTCACTTATTTTCGTCTCCCACAGTAGGCCACAGCACTCAGGGTGCCCAAGGTAGCTGTTCTCTGAGGAACTTTATCTCCTCAAGGCTCGAGTTCTTTCCTCTAAGCCTCTCTCCCTTTTTCTTTTTTCTTTTTTTTGGTTTTTGGTTTTTGGGCCACACCTGGTGACGCTCAGGGGTTACTCCTGGCTATGAGCTCAGAAATCGTTCCTGGCTTGGGGGACCAAATGGAACGCTGGGGGATTGAACCGAAGTCCATCCTAGGGTCCATCCTAGGTCAGTGCTTGCAAGGCCAGACGCCCTACCGCTCCAGCCCCATAAGCTTCTCCCTTCTTTATTTTTCTGTTAAAGCTTTTATTTACTTGTCTTTTTAAAATTAAATTTGTTTATTTTTGTTTGGGGGGGCCACACCCAGTGGTAATCAGGGGTTACTCCTGTCTGTGCGCTCAGAAATTATTTATGGCAGGTTGGGAGACCATATGGAATGCCATGGATCAAACCCAAGTTTGTCCAGCAGCATGCTGTGCTATCGCTCTGGCCCCACAGCTCTTTTTTTTTTTTTTTTTTTAAGATATAGTAAAACCTTTTAAAACAAAGCTCAGTTTTTCAAAACCATTGGCTGCTTTTTTTTTGGGGGGGGGGACCACACCAGGTGGTGCTCAGGGGTTACTCCTGGCTATCTGCTCAGAAACAGATCCTGGCAGGCACCGGGGACCTTAAGGAACACCGGGATTCGAACCACTCACCTTCGGTCCTGAATCGGCTGCTTGCAAGGCAAACGCTGCTGTGCTATCTCTCCAGCCCCACCATTGGCTGCTTATATCTCCAGAGTGATGGAACATTTTTTTCTCCGTGGTCTTTTTTATTTTTTTTTGTTTTTTGTTTTTTGTTTTGTTTTGTTTTGGGTCACACCCCGCAGCGCTTTGGTTACTCCTGACTCTATGCTCAGAAATCGCCCCTGGCCAGCACAGGGGACCATATGGGATGCCGGGATTCGAACCACTGTCCTGCTGCATGGAAGGCAAACTCCTTACCTCCATGCTATCTCACCAGGCCCCGGTCTTTTTTATGTCTATGGTTTTTGGCTCTGGAAGAGCTCAGGGCTTACTCCTGGCTCTGCTCAGGGCTCACTTCTGGTGTGGCTTGGTAGACTATATGGGCTAGGAGTTGGCCACCTGCAAGGCAAGTGCCCAACCCACTAGAGTATGGAGTCCCCAATTTTCTTGATTTCTGAGGTAGCTATTTTACAAAGTTGTAGTAATGACATGTAATTTTGTGTGTATTTTTACAGCAAATTCATTCTGTGATTCATTTATATTTTGAAGTTTTCATAGATATTTTTTGATTTAAGTCTTGAAATGACAAATGGGATTTACTATTCCCACATATTATTCAATATTGAGGTTGATTTTGATACCGAGATTTTTGTTTTGTTTTGTTTTCTGGGTCAACAACCATTGGCACTCAGGGGTTAGTCCTGGGTCTGTGCTCAGAAATCACCCCTGGCAGGCTCGGGGACCATATGGGATGCCAGGATTCTTGCACGCAAGGCAAATGCCTTGCTATTGCTCTGGCCCCTATACCAAGTATATTTGACAGTAGGTAGTCTCCTATTAAAATTAGGGTTGAAAATTATTTCTATAGTACTTGATATGTTCTATTAAAGCTTTTTTATAAACTTGGATTATAGAATTTGGGACCATCTCTGTGTATGCTAGGTTAAGAATTGAAAATTATGCAAAGCATCTGAATATTGAGCCTTCTTTTTTATTTTTTGGTTTTTGGGTCTCACCTGGCAGCGCTCAGGGGTTACTCCTGGCTCTATGCTCAGAAATATCTCCTGGCAGGCTTGGGGGACCATATGGGATGCTGGGATTTGAACCACTGACTTTCTGTGTGCAAGGCAAATGCCTTACCTCCATGCTATCTCTTAGGCCCCAATATTGAGCCTTCTAACACAAGAATAACTTTCCAGGTTCTGTTCAACAAGAGTAGTAATAACTTCTTTCACTATCTACTATATGTTTGGTTTTCATTATCTCCTGCCAGTGTAGATAGTGATGATTAAGTCTGATAGAATCGGAACTGGAGTGGTGGAGCAAGCGGTAGGGTGTCTGCCTTGCCCACACTAACCTAGGACGGACTGCAATTTGATCCCCCAACATCCCGCATGATTCCCCCAAGCCAGGGGCAATTTCTGAGCGTTATAGCCAGGAATAACCCCTGAGCGTCACCGGGTGTGTCCCAAAAAACCGTTTAAAAAAAAGTCTGGTAGAATGGCTACCAGATCAGAGAAACATGCTTGAACTTTTCCTAAGTTAGTGAACTAAAAATAAGTTTTATTTCTTCGCCATAGGATTTGGTTATTATATTTTAGGCCAGGCAACAAGTTCTTAAACCACAGAATCCATGACTTTCATTTTTTCTGGCATCAATAGAACAGTGTTATTTTTTCCTGGTGGTTCCATTTGTAGACTAAATCATGTCTTGCTTGTCTTGTGAATGCTTGGTAATGATGGATCTTGATTGCAGGTCATCGAAACCAAACTAATTGCTTGTTGGATACGTGGATTGCCTTTATAATTTGCTGAATAACATAGACTTCACCAGGAACACACAGTATATCATTATTTAAAGAAGAAAAACTTCTTTGAAAATTATTTCACAAACCAGGAAAAGTCTGATCTTTTTGTCCATCATCTGGAAGAGAAATTGGCATTGCATGCGTGCACTTTGGCTCAGTGTCTGTTGTGGAAGGGGGTGCATTTAATGTGATGGTTGATACCAGGGTTTTGATTTTTGTTACAGAGACTTGCTTCTGTTGTGCTGATCCTATTTTAAATGGCCTATTATAAATTGCACGTGTTAGGCATGTGCTTTTTTTTTTTTTTTTTTACCACACCCTGTGATGTTCAGGTGTTACTCCTGGCTATGCGCTCAGAAATAGCTCCTGGCTTGGGGACCATATGGGACGCCAGGGGATTGAACCGTGGTCTGTCCTAGGCTAGCGCTTGCAAGGCAGACAGACGCCTTACAGCATGTGCCACTGCTCCGGCCCCAGGCATGTGCTTTTGAGACTGTCACTTTCTTTACAATTTGCAACACTATTCATTTAGAACACTTAGTCATTGATTTCAGGCTGCAGTTCACCCACTAAGATCAATATTTCTCCAATGACTGTTTCAGTATAAAAGAAAAAAAAAAAAGAAACTGTCCTCAGCTCAGAAACCTTGAGTCGCCTTTATAATTTATGGCACGTTTGCTCCTGAGTCAGTAACATAGCTTGATCACTAATATTTATTTTCTGCTTCTCTGGACCAACAAGGCAGCTGGGTAAAGAGATGTCTTTGGACTTCGGTTACAACTGCATTTATTTAGCAGCTACTGAGTGCTGGGAACTGTGATAGATGTTTGTTTTCCTATTTATGATATCTATTTAGCTCTCGAGAAAAATCTTCACAGTAAATTATACAACCTTTTAAAATGACTTTTAGAAATAGTATAATCAAGAAGCTTCTAAGGAATTTAATAGATGTTTTCGTGGTTGTGTTTTTAAAAAGGAAATGGTTCTATTACTTTTTATTTCTTTTTTGTAGGTTATTTCTTATGAGAGTCATGGATATCCCCTACCTAAACTTGGAAGGACCAGACTGTAAGTGATTTTAATTTTCTCATTGCATCTGCACATTGAAGTGAGTGATCTGGAAGGGCTAATGGGAAAAATGTTGAAGGAGTTTTATTTAGTTAAAATTGGGCAGTTATTCTATGGTTGATATGCTTCCTGTGCTTGTTAACGATGCCTTTGGGTCTCTATGAATGAACTTTTTACTTTTACTTTTTACTATACTTTTACTCTTTATATCTTCCAGTTGATGCAAAATTGAATTTAATTTATTATTATTATTATTATTATTATTATTATTTATTATCATCATCATCATCATTATTTTGGCTTTTGGACCACACACAGCTCAGGGGTTGCTCCTGGTAGACTTGAGGGACCATATGGGATGCCAGGAATTAAACCCTGGTCGACTGGAATTGAACCCTGGAGGACATAAGGCAAATACCCTACCACTGTGCCCTTGATGGCAAACCTATGGTATGCGTGCCATCAGTGGCACACGTGGGAAGGGGTCCTCAATTAAGATACTTGGCGAGGTGGGAGGCAAGTATGCCGGTGTCTGCTTTGCAGCTTACCTGGCACAGGGTTGGATTGGCAGTTTGGGCACTCAGGCTCAAAAAGGTTAGCCATCACTCACTATGCTGTCTTTCTGGCTTCACGAATTTTTTAAAAGTACATCTTATTTCTTTTTTGTTCTGAACTCATAACTCATATCAGATATTTAAATTGATAATATCTTACAAAGATATGTAATATTTTATTTTTAATATATATTATTATTTGGGGGGGGGTATACCCAGTGGCACTCAGAAATCACTTTCTGTCTCTGCACTCAGAAATCACTCCTGGCAGGCTCAGGAGACCATATGGGATGCTGGGGGTCGAACCTGGCTTGCTGCCGGTGGCATGCAAGGCAATTGCTCTGTCACTGTGCTAACACTCCGGCCCCTGTAATAGATTTGTAAGGTATGCAAGCAATGTCATATCTCATTAAGTTCTACCTTCCAGTTAGTAGAGTTTTGTTTTGTTTTTGTTGTGTTTTTGTTTTCGTTTTGGGGCCAAATCTGGTGTCAGGGGTCATTCCTGATGATGTTTGGGGAACCCTATTTGATGCCGGGTATTGAACCCGAGTTGGCCATGTACAAGGCCTACCTTGTATAAAGCCTACATAGTAGGCTCATGCCATCTTTTGTTTTTATTTTTTTCCTCATTGAAAACACCTCCAAAAGCTATTAGTGTCTTCAGGAGAAGGTTGTTTCTGCTCTGGTTCCACTTCTTTTCCAATCACACTCCTCTTCCTCATTGCCTCTTTTCTTGCCTTAGTTTGCCTTGCCTTCCTGTGAGGTTATTGGGAGGTAGCAGTGGGTAAGAACAGTTATTGCAAGGGGAGTTTGAGGACATAATTCAGTGCACGCCATTCCAGATCCCCGTGTGAACCTGTCGTTCTCTTAAGGAGGCTGCCAGCTAAATATAGTCAGTAGGTTTCTAGCCAGGTGCGGGCAGAGTGGTTGGTTCTCCTGTTTGGGGATGCACAGTTAAGTGTCAGCTTCGCAGTGGAACACAGGCTGTGACTCAGGCTTGCCACTATTGAAACACAAGCAGTCCGTTTAATTTGGACTGTGTGTTATTTGTTAAAAACAAACCAAACAAACATGTGGGTTGCTAGATTGAAAGGAGAAAGTGAAACCTCTCGAACAGACTGGGCTTTTTCCCCTTTGAAATAATTGCATAGGAACCGCTGTAGAGAAAATGTTGCAGTGTGGAATTGCTGGGGCTCCACTTCTGTGGCTTCTCTAAAGAATCAGAACCACAGGCTGAGGCTTAAGGGAGCAGAGTCTGCTCAGTCAGTTCAAAGAAGACTTGCAGAAACTGCTTGGTAAATGGGACACATTCACGGCCATTCCCCAGGTCAGCTTGTGTTTGCACTTTGTCCAAGAACATTTGGTGCATTGTTCCCTTCCTCTGCCGACCTCTCACCAAACATTTGTCTTGTAGTACAACCTAAACGTGATCATGTTCTCCACGTGACCTTCCCCAAAGAATGGAAAACCAGTGATTTGTACCAGCTCTTTAGTGCCTTCGGTGAGTTTGTCATAAGACAGATTTGCATGCAGGCGTTTGCTGCTCTTTTGATCTGGGTGGGGTCAGAGCTCATAGAGATGGCTCCAATTTGAGCATAAAATAACATGAAGATGCTAGGTTAAATCTCATGGGGTGTTTGGGAGTTTAGTATACTGGCATTTTTGTGCTATTTTAATAGCATCCCACCATATACTCCTAGTAATTTATGGAAAACAAGCTGTAATTATTGTGCCAGCCTTTATTGCTTGCTGACCAGGGAAAGTAAATTTAGACTGAAGGATGGTTAAAATAGTATATTTTAATATTGATTTTTATTTATTTGAGTTTTGGGGCCATATCTAGCTCTTCTAAGGGCTTACTGTGTGTGTGTGTGTATGTGCTGTGTGTGTGTGTGTGTGTTACTGTATTGGGTAGAGTGCTTGCCTTGGATGCAGCCTACCTAGGTTTGATCCCTAACATCCTATATTATCTCCGTAGTGCAGAGCCAGGAGCAAGCTCTAAACCAGGGGTCTCAAACTCGCAGCCCGCGGGTCGTTTGCGGCCCTCCATACAACATTTTGTGGCCCTGCCCTAGAGGAATCTTGTTTTGTTTTGTTTTAGTTGTTTGGGTCACTACCCCTCTCCCCGCCAATGTTCAAGGCTTACTACTGACTTTGCCCTCAAGGATCACCCCAAATTTGCCTCCTGCGGCCTCCAGGTAAATTGAGTATGAGACCCCTGGAGAAACATTGCTGGGTATAGGACTGTCATGTGTCTCCCTCCTCCCCCATGTAAACAGCTATGTAGGGCGTATTTTTGTTTTTTTGTTGTTCGTTTTTTGGTCACACCTGACAACACTTGTGAAAACTAAAGCCCCCTGGGATTCTACATGCTCCTGGCTCTGCTCAAAAACCGCTCCTGGCAGGCTTGGGGGACCTTATAGGATACTAGAGATTGAACCCGGGTACCAAGGCAAGACAAGTACCTTCTGTGCTATAGTTATAGCCCCATTATTTTAAAATTTTGATTATTTCTCATCTTGTATTCTTATCATATAGAGTAAAAATACTCACATATTCTTTCTCCCTGTCTTAATGAAAAATTAACTGACATTGAGCAAGTACCCTCTCTGTTTCCTTATGAAGGAAGTAATAATAACAAATCATTTTGGTACTTAACTACAATAAGAACTGAAGTTTGGTTATTTGGACAGTGAAACAAAGCAGTTTTAAGTATTTCTAGACACATTTTCTTTTCTTTTTCTTTTTCTTTTTTAATAATTTTTATGTTGACCAAAGTGGATTACAAATCATCCACAGTAATATTTTAAGTACATAGTGACATTGAATCAGGGGACAATGACAATTTTCATTAATTTTTTAAATTGCTAAATGCACATATTGCTTAGGAATTTTTGGAGGGGAGAGGGTCACACCTGACAGCGTTCGGGGGCTACTCCTGGCTCTAC
>PVKC010029261.1:0-15173 GCA_004027635.1 Crocidura indochinensis
GGGAACGGGAGAGCAAAGGAGGGAGATATGGGAGACATGCTGGAAACAGGAGTGGAGGGAGGACAACATTGGTGGTGGGAATGCCCTTCATTCATTGTCACTATGTACCGTAAATAACTCTGTGTAATGAACTTCAGTCACAATAAAAATTTAAATAAAGAAAAAAAATTTAAAAAAAAGATGTACTTGATTGATTTTCATACAACGTACAACAACCTTCACAAGTGCATATTTCTTACACCAATGTCCCCAGGGATCCTGCCCTAACCTTTGTTTTCTGCCCTGCCTTGTTCAGTGGCAAACATTTTCTTCTCTTTCTCCTTCTTTCTCTCTTTTCCTTTTTACACTTTAGACATCATAGTTCGAAAAAATTTTTACTGAAGGGGTATCATGTATAACACTCCTATCAACTCCCAGTTCTTGTCCAGATTGACCATTTCCAACCATCATTACCATAGTGCTCCCTTCTCTGCCCTAACTGCACTCAAATATATTATTTTGGGAATCAGATGGCATTTCCTGTGTTCTTCTCTATTAAAGGTTTTATTTTAATCTGAATTTGGCTCACTTATATCAGCATCGACATTATTTTTCTTTTAAAAATGATCCGGTTAAGTTTCTGGATATGGTTTGTATATGGTCTACTAAACCCAGATATTTATGATATTGGTGGTGGGTATTTGCACACTTGGTTTCAATATTGATCATAGGCCATTTCAGAAGTGAACCTTGCACTGCTCAGGGGTCCATATGTTGTTCCAGGGATTGAAGCAGGGTTACCAAAGCTGTCACAGGCAATATAAGTGCTTTATTTCCTATGATATCTCTTTGGTTACAGTAATATTTTATATTTCTCTTTATTAAAGAAGGTTTTTGTGTGGAGAGAGCTGTTTGTAATTAAGAATTGATATTTAGTGGCCAGAGAGATAGCACATCAGTAGAGCATTTGCTTTGCAAGCAGCTGACCTGGGATGGATCCAGGTTTGATTTCTGGTCTCCTGTATGATATTCCCCGAGCCTGCCAGAAGTAATTTATGAGTGCAGAGCTAGGAATAACCCCTGAGCACTACCAGGTGTGGCCCTCCCAAAACAAAACAAAAGAACAAAAACCCCCAAACAACAACAACAAATTTATATTTACAAAACACTTTCATTTTGAAAGGGTGAATATAATCCTAAATTCTATGTGCCTGATATATAGGGCACATTATGATTCAAAATGAGATATATCACCCCTCTCTTCCTCTATCTTCCCTTAGAATGAACACGTTTTGCTTGAAGGGAAACTGTCCAAGGTGTAAACAGAACTTGTATGGCATTACAAAATGTTACAGCTGGTGTGAAAAATTCCATTTGAGTATTTGGTCCAATTCAGAGCATCAAAATTTGATCATCATGCATTTGTAGACAATACAAGTGTAAATACATCTGTTGCTTACTTACAGAAACTAAATTTAAAATAAGAAAACACAGAAGGTTTGGTTTGATTGTTTTCTGAGGTGAAGAATTTATTTTGAACAATCTTTCTTGAAGGTCACTGTGTTTTGTGCTAATTGAAAATTCAGAAATGATCTTGTCCCTAGGGAAACTTTCTTCTACCCAAACTTTCACAAAAGCTTTTCTTTCCTCTTCCATTGATTTATACATTTGGCCCCATAACCACCCCAGCTTCCCTGATTGCAAGGGAGGTTTAGTAACGGACTTAAGCCAGGCTTCTGGACTTTTTATTTTGTGTTAGAGATGAGGCTTGCCAATTTTCCAACATATTTTATTTGTTTCTTGAACACTTAGTTTACATCGTTTATTTTTGACATTATTTTCTTTAGATTTATTCTCCTCATTTTTTGATATTTTACTTTTTGTATGAGAGTGATTATATAGATATGTAAATTTTAAGAATTGTAGGCCAGCGATGCTATTATTTTATAACTTTTTTGTTGAGAACAATGTGATTTTTAAGTATTTTACAGTTGCATTTAAGGTACTTAGTGACAGTAAATTAGGGTCATTCCCACCACCAGTGTTGACCTCTCTGCTTCTGTTCCCAGCATGCATCCCATACCTCCATATTTAGCCCCTTGCACTGCTAGTGTAACAGGTTCCTTTTGTGTATAGCTTGTTGTAGTTTGGATCTCTTGATTTTATTATTGTTGGCTTTGGGCTGGGTATTTAGGTTTGATCATTTTTTATTTTCACTCAATGTTCATGAGATTGCTTACCCCTGGTATCATCCACTTTCCCCCCTCAATTTATGAGGCAGAACAAGATGATTCATGTTCTGTGGTTCTGTTGAAAAAAAAAAAAAGGAAAGATGGGAGGAGTTCCTGTCTAGACACTATAAATATACATTTAAAAGAAGAAATAAAAAGAAAAAAGAAGAAAAACAAAACAGAAAGGAAGGGGGGGGTTTCACAGGGTTTATCCACCCTTGAATAATTGAATATATATAGTAGTTTATGTGAGATAGTCATTTTGGTTATGTTGATTCTTCCTACCCATGAGCTGGGATGTTCTTCCAATTCCTTAGGTCCTCTTCAATTTCTTTCTGAAGCATTTGAAATTTTCATTGTATAGGTCTTTCATCTCTCTTGTTAGGTGTAATTTTACTTGTGACCTGATGCAAGTTAGATTTATGTCCTGAGTTGTGGTCTATTCTAGATAAGGCTCCATGTGCAATCTAGAAGACTGTGTATTCCACTTTTGGAGGCTAAAGAGTCATGTATAAATCCATTAGTTCTTCAAGTTTCTTATTTAGGGCTCTTAATGTCTTAGCTATTTTTCTGCCTAGTGGATCTGTCTAGTGGTGATTATGGTGTGTTGAAGTCTCCTAAAACAATAACATTTCCATCCATATGTTTCTCGAGATTTTTGAGCAAATGCTTAACATATTTTCTGGCTCTACAGTTGGTGCTTAAATGTTGATTAGAGTTAGACTAATCTTGGTTTAATGTTTCCCTGATCAATAAGTAGTGACCGCCTTTGTCTCTGAGCACTTTCTTGAAGTTGAATGCAATTTGGTCTGATATAAATATGGCTATCCCAGTTTTTTTCCCCAGAGGCTTGAATAATTTATCTCCATTTATTCTAAGCCTGTGCCTATCCTGATCTTTTAGGTGTGTTCCCTACAGGCAGCAAATATCCGCTTTTTTGTTTTCTAATTCAACCCTCTACACTGTGTCTTTTAATGGGAAAGTTTAGTCCATTGACATTTAAGGATATTATTGACAGAGAGGGTTGTTGTGCTGCTATATTGTATAGGGTTGTTGTTGTTGTTGTTACAATTGGGTGTTTGGTTTGTATAATTGATCTCTGAGTAGTTTATTTAGAGTTGGTTTGGTTAGTGCAAATATTGCAAGTTCTTTTTTTGTCTGAGTGTGTTTTTAGTCCTCCCTCCCATGTAAATGAGAGTTATTTTGGGTAGTGGTCTCTAGGGTAGAAGTCTCTTTCATAAGAAAAAATATGTCATCCCACTTTTTAAATATATCATTCCACATTTTTCTTGCCTGAATTGATTCAAATGGGAGATCTGGTGAGATTCTTATGTTCTTTCCTTTATACTTGAGCCTTCTTTTCTCCCTTATTGCTTAAAGAATTCATCTCTTTCCTTGGTTTTTGCCATTTGGATTACTATATGTCTTTGTGTTAATCTATTCAGGTCTGTTTTATTCTGGACTTTTTCATCTCTTGGATTTGTACAGGTACCTCTTTCCAGAGAGTGGGGAAAATTCTCTGCTATTATTTCCCTCACTACGTGTTCTTCCCCCTTTCCTTTTTCCTTCCCTTCTGGTATTCCTATAAGTCATTTCTATAAGATAATTTCTTTTGACTTTATTCAATAAGTACCTTGCATTTTATTCCAATGCTTTATCTCTCATTTTATTTATTGACTTCTTTGTTGTTGCTGGCTTGCATTTTGTCTTCAAGTTCATCCATGTGATTTTCTATGTATGTAATTCTGCTACAGTGACTTGCTAACATTTTTTTTTAGTCCCCTTAGTTCCATCTGTACAAACACTCTCATCTTCTGATAAAGTTCTTCTTTGATTTGGATTAATTGTTCATTTATGGATTTCTTAAATTCTTTTGTTAGTGAATCTTTGAATTCCATTGCTGACATTAAATGCTAATTTTATGAAGATGAATCTATAAAGTTTGTGCATTTTGGAGGGCTCAGAAATCTGTTAGGGTTTCTTTCTGTATCCCCAGCTGCTGGTGTCTTTCTTAGTTTCCCCATTTTTTGCATAGGGTGGTTTGGGGTGCTGGAGTTTCAGGGTGTGCTTTTTTAAGTGGATCTGTTTAATTGTGTAGGAGGTGGTTTGAGGTAGATCTATTTTAGGGTTTATTTATTCTAGGCATGCAAGGCTACCCAAGTAGAGTAGAGATGTTACAATCTTGTTTGTTGGGTTTTCTTTTGAATTTGGAGCTATATATTTTCTAAAGGAGAAAGAAGTTGGGCCTGGTCTGCCTAGGTCTGTCTGGTATAGACTGAAGTGTCAGCGAGGCTTGTGGGATAGGTGGACTATGGCCAGAGTGTGTCTGTACATATCCCACTAATCCCTCCTGGTCAGGAGGATAGGATTCTGACCAGTGGTAACTGGAACGTGGGGAGTGTCACCTGTGAGGGAGGAACCACTCACAAGCAGTGGGCTCTTTAAGCCTGCCCTTGATTCCCAGCCCCCTCCCAAATAGGGTCTGCAGAGTTGGGATGTCTAGGCTTGGGAGGGTTGCTCTGGCTGACCTTACTGGCAGCGGAGACAGGGGATGCTGCTTCTGATCCATGCAGATTACCATCAGTGGGAAAGGAATCGCTCACATGCAGTGCATGCCTTAAGCCTCCAGCAATGCTATTTTATGCTTTTAATTACTTTTATTATTAAAGAAACACACTTTTGTGATTTAAAAATTCTAAAAATGTACCCAAGTACATAGAGTAAAATGTAAAGTTGTACATTTTTTATTTCTACAGTAAATTACACAATTTTTTTCTATTCATATTTATAAACAGAATTTTCTGTTTGCATAAAATTAATAAAACACTCATGCAACTTTAGCATGATTTGGGAATATTTTGTTAATGGAAATAAATTTATGTGGATAATTAAGTGAAATAAAAATTTCAGAAATGTAATGCCAGTTTCAAAGGCATTTTACAGTGGCTTCCTAAAATTCATGCTAGTTTAGAAAAATTAGTTTAGAAAAATTTCGAAATGTTTGATTTTCACTTCTCTCAAAATAAGAGGTTATTGGTAAGCTTGTCAAGCTAGAAAGAAAAATAAAATTGTGGTTTACTTTTTATTTGCTTAATATTTTGGTGATACTCAGCATCTTTCTATGCATTTATTGAACATGTTTTTTTCCTTAACTATTTTATTTTATTTTACTTATTTTCTTAAATATTTTACATATTTAGCTTATTCTCCTATTTTTGGGCATTTTTAAGTGAATTATAATATTTCCTTTTATGTTAGATGCTTTATCAATTACATTAAAGTGTAATTTAAAAATATTTTGGGGGGGTGGGTTGAAGCTAACCCTGTTGGTGCTCAAGGTTACTCCTGGCTCTTGGCTCAGAAATTGCTCCTGGCAGACTCGGGGGACTTTATGAGATGCTGGAAACCCAGGTCTGCCCCAGGTTGGCTGCATGCAAGGAAAGTGCCCGACTGTTGTACTATCTTTCCAGCCCCTATTTAAAAAATTTTATATAGTGCTATAATCAAGTTCAATTAAAATTTATTTACACAGGTAAAATTCCTTTATGAGGGGCCCGGGAGATAGCATGGAGGTAAGGCGTTTGCCTTTCATGCAAAAGGTCATCTGTTCGAATCCCGGTGCCCCATATGGTCCCCAGTGCTTGCCAGGAGCAATTTCTGAGCATGGAGCCAGGAGAAACCCCTGAGCACTGCCGGGTGTGACCCAAAAACCAAAAAAAAAAAATTCCTTTATGATTTCTAGAGTCTATATCACTATTAAAAGATTGTCTCCTACTCAACAAATGTGTTCAGAAAATTGGTTAGTAATGTGCAAATTAAATGACATCCACAAAAGCAAATCAATATGAATTTGATATTTCACTATCAGAACAGATTTTATAGAGTATAATGAGGAAATCATAGGTAGAACATTTTATGACTTTGAAGCTAGAGAAATCTTCAATGAGTAAATACCCAGAAAAAATGGAAGCAAAGATAAACAGATGAGACTGTAACAAACCAATAAGGTTCTGTATCATGAAGTAAATAATAATTAGAATAAATACACATACACTCTTCATACACATACCACCATACACATATTGGTGGAGAATATTTTCCTACCACTTATTTGATAGAGAATTGATACCCACAAAATATAAAGCACTGATAAAATTCATCAAAAAATCTAATCCTATCAAAAAAAGAGGAAAGATGAACAGAAACTTTTTTTTTCCGGTTTTTGGGCCACACCTGTTTGACGCTCAGTGGTTACTCCTGGCTATGCTCTCAGAAATCGCTCCTGGCTTGGGGGGACCATATGGGACGCTGGGGGATTGAACTGCGGTCCATCCTACTGTAGCACTTGCACGGCAGACACCGTATCTCTAGCACCACCTTCCCGACCCCGAACAGAAACTTTTAAAAAGATTACATACACATAGCCAAAAGTTATATGAAAAATGCTCTGCATAAATTAACACCAGGGAAATGATAAGCAAAACAACAATGTATGACTACATACCAGTGAGACTGGCAAATACCACAAGGAACAAAACAATTAGTGTTGGTGTGGATATTGAGAGAAAGAGTCTCATCTTTACTGCTCTTCTATAGCAAAATGACTTGTGATCTAAGAATATTCCTCTGAATTTTCTTTCTCCCTAAATTATACTATTTAAACCATCAAATAAATATCACATATAAACACTGTAAGATACTGGAAAGAATGTTATTAAATCCAATCAGGAGGCACTAAGAGTTCAGAAGCTCTTTAATAAAATTTTTCAGTATATTTGAATTTAAAAAATAAATAAGCTTTCAATTAAGAAAACGTTACTGCTTCTTTTTAAAAATGTCCTTATTACAAACACTATTAGAAATAAATAAAGAGTCATTCAGGAATAACATATTTCTGGTTTAGAGGACAGGAAAGGGTTCAATTTGTTTAGAAAGCCAATAAACCAATTAAATATTGTATCTGGGTCAACAGAAGCCGGTCAAAAATATCTGTGCTATTTGCTGTTTACTCTGATTGCCTTGGATAATAGTCACTAGGCAACAGGATAGTTTGCTCTTTTGTGCACGGTGGATGTTCGTTAAATTATAATAACATGACAAGTCTGCTATCCAATACTGAGAGCCAATAAAATGAAGACATTTGTGAAAGACAGTATTGGATATAGTGAGAGTGAGGATGGAAGTGAGAATACTTGGCATTATTCAAATCCTTATCTAAAAATGTCAGGAATGCTACTTGTTTTACTTTGATAAGATAATTTATGGCATATTAAATGGAAGTATAAAAACAAACTGAATTTGTGTCTCAATTATGCTTAAAAATGTCTGAGGACAGACATTAACATCCTAAAACTATGCTTTTCTGCTGTAATATGTAAAAAAATGAAACTCAGAAAAACCATGGTGAAAGATTAGATAGCTTTTAAATAAAACTTTAAAAAAAGCTTTAAAAAGTAGCTTAAGGGGCCCGGGAGATAGCATGGAGGTAAGGCGTTTGCCTTTCATGCAAAAGGTCATCGGTTCGAATCCCGGTGCCCCATATAGTCCCCCGTGCCTGCCAGGAGCAATTTCTGAGCACAGAGCCAGGAGTAACTCCTGAGCACTGCCGGGTGTGACCCAAAAACCAAAAACCAAAAACCAAAAAGTAGCTTAAAATTATAAATATAAACCACTAAATTGCACAATTTAGGATACAAAAACATCCCTCAGGAGACAGCTGTAGTTACATGGCAGGCTTGGGGTCAGGAAAGGGTGGGCATATTTCTATGACAAGATATAAGGAGTAAAGATGAGAAGATGAGATGAAATTAAGAAAATTGTTAGGAGAAGACTATCTTCACCTCTTTTCCTTTATTTTGCTTTTATTTTTGTTTTGGGCTATATATAGCTCAGAGGTTATTCTTGGCTTTGTATTAAAAAAAAGAACTACTCCTGGTGTACTTGGGGGTGGGGGGGAACGCATGAGATGCCAGGGACTGAACTCAGGTCTACCATGTGCAAGTCAAGAGTCTTACCCACTGTACTATAACTCTGGCTACTTTCAACCTCTTCTTAAAAACAGAACATCATGCAATATTCATAACAAGTCAGTGACAGTGAAAGTGTTCCAAACTGAATTTAGAAGCTGTATTTTCAGGATTACAAGTCTCATTTTATGTTATGGCATTAACATTGCTCATAATTAACTAAAAATACTAGTAAATGAGTCTGGTGAAGACCTCAATCTAAGAACTAAAAAGAACATAAGCACCCTGATTTGATTCATAACACTGTTAATCATGGGTATCATGTATATGTTCAACACCACAACCTCTACCAGTCTGTTTTGCCTCCTACCCATCCTCTGTGCTCCCCAACCCTTGATAAATTAAGGTCTATAAACCAGTTATTTAAGTTTTGTTTACCTTGATCATTTGATATATCCCACATATGAGAAGATAATTTTGTCTTTGTTCTCCTAACTGTTGCTCAGCATGATATTGATCAGCTTCATTCATGCAGCAGCAAAGTGCATGATTTCATTTTTATTATAGCTGAATAGCATTTCATTTGTGTGTATAATTATGTATGTATATTAATTTTGTTATCAAACATTTATTCTTGAACATTTGGATTGCTTCCAAATTTTGGCTTCAGTGAACATAAGTGCACAACTTTCTCTCTGAAATTGTGCTTTGATCTTTGAGACTGATGCTGAGAAGTGTAATTGCTGGGTCAAAATTTTTGAAGCATTTTTGAAGCACACTGAGATTTTTATTTATTTATTTTTTGTTTGGGGGCCACATCCGGTGACACTCAGGGGTTACTCCTGGCTATGTGCTCAGAAATCACTCCTGACTCAGGGGACCATATGGAATGCTGAGGATCCAGTTTCGTCCTGGGTCAGCAGTTTCCCAGGCAAACACCCTACCACTGTGCTATTGCTCCGCCCCCAGATTATTTTGCATTTAATATTAGAATAAGTATAGCTGGAGGATGGAGAACTAGTATAGAAAATAAGGTACGTGCTTTGCATGTGGAAGATCTGGGTTCAATCCCCATCTTATATGGTTCCCCAGCACTGCCAGAAGTGATCCTTGAGTGCACATTCAGGAGTAAACCTTAACAAGAGTATGTTGTGTGTGGCCCACCATGCCACAAAAATATTACTATTAAGGAATTAGTAGTCCAGAATTACATTGGTTCATGTTTATAGACTGTAGATGCAGATCATGCTGTACAGTGATGCAGTAAGCACAGGATAGAAAATTAAAAAGCAGACACAAAATCCTTTCTACAAGATTCTAGAAAAGAAACATCAATTCACAAAATAAACAAAAGGTCTATCATAATTCTCACTGTTTATTATCTGCAATTCACATGTTTTTGCTTGTGGTTTCTGAGACTGATCGTTTTATAATATGAGATCTTTGTTTTCAAAAAATTATCTTGTGTTGTAATTCAGAGTTGTCAATGTATTGTGGCACAGTTGGGGAGCATTATTGACACTCCTGTCATGCTGAAATAATATTTCAAATATAAAATAATAATGTGAAAATTGTTATAATCCAAATAGCCTTAATAAAAGTAATAAAGAACATTGAACATCTGCTCTTTGTATTAGTTCTTACTGTCTGCTATCTGGATTAAATAATCATAATGATTTAAAATTAATTAGTGAATTGGGAGAACATGGTAAGATTTATAATGGAAAAAAAACAAAGCCTTCAACTTCTAGAATTGCTTATAATATAATTTGAGGTAAATAATTCTATTCAGTTGTATAATTGCATTGAAGGAGGGATAATATGGAAAATATGTAAATAAAACAGGCAAATAAAATGGAAATAAACAATCATTTTGCAAGTATTAGTCTGTTCTTGGTTAGTCATGTAGGTAGTTAGCATAATAGACTAATTCTGCTTTTATTTTATGCCTCTGTAGAATGTAGAACAATGTGTTTTATTTCATCAAACACATGCATCATTTATAAGAGCTACCCTGATAGTTGATCTAAGAGTTATAAGAACTATATCAGAGGAAACATTTGAATTAGACATACAATTAATGCTTGAAGAAAAATAAAGTTATTGTAAACTTAAAAGCTGTTTCATATATCAAGTGGTACATATATGATTTAATCAAATACTGTTAATTTGAAATTTGATAACCACATTTAATTCATTGTTATTTAAAATAAGTTGTTTGGCTGTTAGTATTCATTTGGTTATATTATATACTTATTACTGTAATTTAGGAATATAACTATACTTTAGAGATAATCTTACCATATATAATTAGAAACTTATGTATGCTAAGAACAAAGGATGAATTATATATTAAAGCAATAATTATAGCTTTAACATTGTTCCTCCGGGGGCTGGAGAGATAGCATGGAGGTATGGCATTTGCCTTGAGTGCAGAAGGATGATGGTTCGAATCCCAACATCCCATATGGTCCCACAAGCCTGCCAGGAGCGATTCCTGAGCATAGAGGCAGGAGTAACCCCTGAGTGCTTCCTGGTGTAACAAAAAACAAACAAACAAACAAACAAACAAAAAAAACCCGGGCCCGGGAGATAGCATGGAGGTAAGGCGTTTGCCTTTCATGCAAAAGGTCATCGGTTCGAATCCCGGTGCCCCATATGGTCCCCCATGCCTGCCAGGAGCAATTTCTGAGCATGGAGCCAGGAGTGACCCCTGAGCACTGCCGGGTGTGACCCAAAAACCAAAAAAAAAAAAAAAACCCAAAAAAACAAGAAACAAGATAAACCCAAAACATTCTTTTTCCGAATATAAATTTATAATTTTAATTAAAGTAACACTATATTTAAAGTTATTGCTGTAAAAGGTGCACACAAGGGCACCTGACAGTAGTACAGTAAGGTGATTGCTTTGTATGCAGTTGATCTGGGTTTGATCTCTGGCTCTAGATATAGTTTCCTAAGCACCATTAGTCGTTATCCTTAAATGGAGAACAAGGAGTAAGTCTCAAGCACTGTCAGTTGTGTTCTAAAACCAATAAAGATGACAAACAAGAGGGAATTATTTTGTTTACTTATTTAGTTTTGGGGCCACACTCAGTGGTTCTCTGGGGTTATTCCTGACCATACACACAAAAATTACTCCTGATAGTGCTCAAGAGATCATATGGTATCTGGAGATCAAACCTATGTTGGACATACAAGGCCCTACCCTCTTATTCTTGCTCTGGCCCTACAACAGGGAATTTTATAATCAGTATTTTTTGGTAACCAAAGGAATAAATTTAAAATACTAATATGCATACTAATATACATAATTGTAAGCATATTCACAAAATTATGTATGTTTATGTAATTTATGTAAACTTCATTTACATAAATGCAGTAATATACACAAAGTTCTTATGTGTTTAATTTCATTAATTTTAAATTTGTAAATTTGTATGGTTAGCTGAGTCATTAGAGTCAGATTAAAAGTGTAAGACCAAAAAAATATACATTTTAGCATAATACTTGGCTTCATTCTAGACTGTGAATATAACTGTGGTTTTATTTGTTTCATTTTTCTCATCTTTTTTCTTCTAATTTTTCTTTACCTTCCTTTTATCCCTTTCTTTCATCATCTTCCCTCCTTCCCTCCCTCCTTCCCTCTCTTCCTTCCTTCCTTCCTTCCTTCTCTCATTTATTTTTTTGGAGAACATCCATATGGGGCTCAGGAGGTCAAGGGGTCCTTCCTGGGGACCTAATTAGGTCCTCTAATTAGGTGATTATTCTATGACAGGCCCCTAGGATGAAGTGCTACTTGAGTTCTGAGTTACTGGGCCACTCCTGTAGTGCTGGTGATCACAGTAATTCCACCCAGAAATTCTCCTGGGACCAAATGATGTCAAGGATGAGGGGAAGGATTATGATAGCTTTGGCCTCATTCCTCAATTTTTATATGAAATTAACACACTGAATAATATTTTAAGCATCCTTTAATTTCATGGAAAGAGTGTTCTGCACCTGACAAATGTGTCAGTTTTATGAACCAGTGCTGTATGGTTCTGTGTTTGTGAAAACATAAAAATTTGTCTGAGTGAGACATTTACTCAAAATTTTACTTGAGTTAGGAAACTTCTAGTCAGTCTATGAAGTCCTAGTTTGCAATATGTTAGTTGAAGAGTTACTGAATATTGCACTTTCTCCAGGCCTTTATTCAAAGAATAGATATGATGAAGCCTAAAAAAGTCTCATTATGGGATTGGGTACATTTGTACATTATTGAAGATTTCTTTTTATTACAATAGTTGGTTATAAAGTTTCTAGAAGACTTAAATTTCAACAATTAGTTGAGACTCCTCCAATTCAAATTAAGTAATCACTATATCTGGTAGAGGTTGACTGGATGGTCAGAAGTATGAAGAAATTAAACTTAATCAAAGACAATATTCAAATAGAACATATAAATAAAATTTTATTAATAATGAACTAGAACCTATCAAAGATACAATCAAATGTCATAATTTCCTTAGTATTTTACCTGATCAAACAAATCAAATTCTTGAATCATTTTGGTACTATGATAGGTTGACTTTCCTTTCAGGTATTACTATAATCAAGCATACACTAATAAACCATTTTATTCATTACTGAAATTCAGCGTCTGAATAGGAACAAGTGGCAAAGTTTTCAATGAAGCACACCAAGTCTGGGTTGCTATAGGCAGTGGTCCTCAAACTATGGCCCGCGGGCCACATATTGTATTTGTTCCCGTTTTGTTTCTTCACATCAAAATAAGATGTATGCAGTGTGCATAGGAATTTGTTCGTAATTCTTGTTTTTACTATAGTCTGGTCCTCCAATGGTCTGAGGGACAGTGAACTGGGCCCCTGTTTAAAAAGTTTGAGGACCCCTGCTAGAGAGTAGGATCCTACATGCTCTAGGTGTCAACTCATAGATGATAGTCCAGCACAACTGAACTCTACTGTAAGAAACTTAGGACATTAAAAGTGGAAAATAGGTATTTAGAAGGTATTCAACCATCTAGCTAAATCAAAGCACTAAGATCTTTGTTTTCTTCTGGAAATATTTTATAACTTATATATATATATATTTGTTTTCAGTATCAGCCCAAGTAAGATTACTTGGTATGTGTCTGCCAGGATTAGTTAATTTAGAGAACATTTAATCTGTGATTAACTTGTCCTAATTAAAGCAAGATAACAGCAATTGCATATTTTATTGACCAGTGTCAATAAATCTATAAATAAATCTATAATAAATAATAAAATATGTAAAATAATATTAAAAATAATAAAGTAAAACTATAAATAAATCTATAAATCTCATGTGTCAATATCATGTTTTATATTCTTTCTCTTGTAAAAGTTGCCAGAAACCTCTAATAATATTCTTAAAATTATTCTGCCCCTACCTATAAAACCTTAGTGGAATATTGAAATTGCAGAGAATTATGGTGTGATGAAAGAAAGTGAATTGGGCTGGAGTGGTGGCGCAAATGGTAAGGTGTCTGCCTCGCCTGTGCTAGCCTAGGACAGACCGTGGTTCGGTCCCCAGGCATCCTATATGTTCCCCCAAGCCAGGAGTGATTTCTGAGTTCATAACCGGGAGTAACCCCTGAATGACACAAGGTGTGCCCCCCCCAAAAAAAAAGGGAAAATGAAAGAGAATTTACTTCTTTTCTTTTTTCTTTTTCTTTTTCTTTTTGGCTTTTTGGGCCACACCTGGTGACGCTCAGGGGTTACTCCTGGCTATACGCTCAAAAGTCACTCCTGGCTTGGTGGACCATATGGGAAACTGGAGGATCGAACCACGGTCCATCCTAGGTTAGTGCAGGCAAGGCAGGCACCTTACCTCCAGTGCCACTGCCCGGCTCTGAATTTACTTCTTTTTTTTTTTAATTTTTTTAATTTTTAATTATGAGAACAAAGATACAAAGAAAGAGGACAAGGTAAAGTTACAATGGAAGGACTATCACCCATAAACAGAACTCACATAAGTTCCATTGCTGATATCTTAACATTGAATTTTCAACCAAAGAATATTAAGAAAAATAAAACAGAACCCCTGTACAATTACTTGGTCCCTAAAGTCCCCAGATTGCAATACGTATTTCTTAGCAGCACATCAAGCATTCTAAAGCCAAAAAACTTATGTAACTCCTTAAAGTTTGAAGGCATAGTACATTTTTGCATTTCCATGTATATGCATATTAGTTTAAGTTAGTCTCAAAAACGGGTGTTTCTTTTTAAGGATAAGAGTCAAAGGAGCACAGTAAAAACGGCATTAGAGTGGCAATAATTGTTTGCATTGGCCTACCAAAAAATGGGAGTCATGAATAGGAAAATCATTGGCCTAAATACAAGGGGACCAAACCCCTGAAATTTCCTGGCATAAGACCAGTTCTAGCCTCCAGGCATACTAGATTGCCCAATCAAAGTCGTTGTCTGTACTGCCAACACAGCCTTATCTTCCACGCTGACTCTGTTGTTGGTATCATGTTTCTGTATTAAAGATCCTGGAATCTGCATGTCCTATATTGCAGTTAGGATGGTGCAGAGCATGCTCTCATTTCACCTTCCAATTAAAGGGCAATGCAGAAAGCCCTGTTCAGTATGCTGGTCGTAGATGTTCTTAAGTCTTCTCAGTGTTAAGGGAAGTCTCCTGTGAGTAGAACGATGTCAGAGCAGCGGTAGAGTCTTCTCTGGTAGAAGATTGATTCCGGGTGTTGTTGAAATAAAGCCTTGGGTGTTTCATAGGTAGCTTTCCTGGTTCAAGGGTGAATGGAGAATGGAGAGGCCTGTGCCAGGTCGTTATGCCAATGATAAGGGTGTAAGGTCCCATTGCACTACAAGATTTGGGAGTTCCAATCTCTATTAGATGAGAATTTATTTGAGTGTAGGTAGTTCCCATTTTAATGTGCCTATTCAAACAAGGAACAATGCCACATGGATTTATAGGCCCATCTGGGGAATGCAAGAACATATATAAAACTCCC
>PVKC010029262.1:0-15167 GCA_004027635.1 Crocidura indochinensis
TGAGTTCTGTCTTTGTGTTCTGTTCTGATCGATCTATGCTTTCTTGGAGTTTTACAAACATATTCCATATTTCTATTTTAAGTTCCTTATCTGAGAGGTTAAACAGAGGGTTGTGATTTTTAAGGTCATCCAAACCATCATCCTCATTCTCGGTGCATAGTGTTTGCCTACGAGCTTTCCGCATTGTCATGCCAGTAGTGTGGTTTTTCCTGCGTGTTGTGATGGGGTTTATTGGTTAGAAAGAGTGCGCGGCCGTGAAGCTAAACAGAGTGGCCACGCTCTTCTAGGGCTCCAAGAATTCAGAAAAGACAGCAGCACAGAAAAAGACTTCCCTCAGTCCACAGTCCCCCAGCAGAGCGTGTAGGGCGGAGTCTCCCGTAGGAGGAGCAACCAGCTCTCCAATTGGGAATCTCCTCAGCCAGCCGGTTCTTACTCATTAGCCAGCTGGCAGCCCCAGCATTCAGCGACCTCTGGATTCACCTCCCAGGGCTCTGGTCTTTGGGGAGAGCTCCAAGAATTCAGAAAAGACAGCAGCACAGAAAAAAACTTCCCTCAGTCCACAGTTCCCCCAGCAGAGTCATTTATAAAGATTTAACATGTTAATTTTAATACATACAAGAATTGTATTAAAATTAATACTACTTTAATATATGTTAAATGTAATAAAATTGTGCTGAAACTCCAATGTTGGTCTTTGAAAATTTTTTAATTGGGTCATTATGAGATTAAGTTGTTGATGGCTGAATTTCATTCATATAGGTGTTCCAAAATCCATCCTCCTATTCCTTTCCCAGTATTCATCTCCGTCCATCAATTTTCCCAGTTTCCCTCTCATCTCCTTTTTCCAGCCTTCCTCTATGGCAGATACTTCTCTCTTTATTTCTACATCTCCTTCTCTCTCCCTCTCCTTCTCTTTCTCTCTCTCCCTCTCTCTTATTTCTGGCTTAGCACTGAGCATTTTTGGAGGGTCTCAGCATCAGCAGACCATATGGAACGCCAGGGACTGAATCCAGGTTGGCAGTTTGAAAGGCACACATTTTATCCTCTGTACTCTCTCTCTCTCTCTTTCTCTCTCTCTCCTCTCTCTCTCTCTCCCCTACCTCTCCCTCTTACTCCCATTTTTTTCTTTTAGGCATGGTGGCTTGCAATATTGTTACTGAAAGGGTATCATGCATATCACTTTATCTTTTATTAGCAATTCAGTTCTTGTCCAAAGTGATCATCTCCAATTATCATTGTCATAGTGGTTCCTTCTCTGAACTCCCCCCTCATGAATCTTCAATGTTGTCATTAAAACCCTAGAAATAGAGCCGGAGAGATAGTGAAGCAGTAGGGCACTTGCCTTAGATACTGAAGGACAGTGATTCGAATCCCGGAATCCTATATGGTCCCCCGAGTCTGCCAGGAGCAATTTCTGAGCGTAGAGCCAGGAGTAACCCCTGAGCGCTGCCGGGTGTGACCCCAAAAAACAAAACAAAACAAAACAAAAACAAACAAACAAAAAAACCCTAGAAATAAAGTATGTGGTTTCTAAACTGATAGAAAAGATCATAAAACAAAGAAAATAAATGTGGAAATAAAACTGGGAAAATTTAAGCTACCAATTTCAGAACCTACAAATTTTATTCTAAATTTTGTATATTAAAAATAATATACCATAATGGGGTACAACTTGAAATACTGTGTTGGGAAGTGAGCACTCTAGAGATGGGCATGTTGTTGAAATGATTTATGAATTAGCAACAGAATTGTAAATAAAAGTACCTCAATTAAAATGGTCAAATAATAACCTTTGAGGCATGAAAAATAGTAAATTTGTTAGAAAAGTCTAGTTTTACTATCAGGAAAAGATAGAGTGGCATTATTACTATAATGGATACTATACATTGGTGAAAAAATACCAGCTGTTACTCTATATAAAATGTGCATATTACTACTGAAAATGCCAAAATCAAAGAAAAATGAACATTTATATTATTTAAATATTTATTTAAATAAGCAACTAGGTAGAGAGTATAGGATTTAAGGTACATACATGACATTTGCCTGATTCAGTTTATTCTTGGCACCTCATGACCCCCAAAATATTACTTGCAGAGCCTGAGAACTGAATCTTCTAGCCCTTGCATTTTACTATTGGATGAGAATGAAAACCATTGAAAGTGTTGGCTGAAAAAAACTAGGAGCTGCCTTTGGGCTTCCTGAGCAACGTATGGAGGGGCCCTGAAAAAAAATATGTGTAGTTAATAAAATCATTCGTACACACATATTCCTGGTATAATAAAATAGTTGATAGCATGTGTTTATCTATAGGATAACATATTGAATAAATATTTTATTAATTTTATCTTTGGGCCACACCTGATGACACTCAGGGGTTATTCCTGGCTATGTGCTCAAAATTGCTCTTGGCGTGGGGAACTATATGGGTATAGAGCCCAAGTCTGTCCTATGCAGCCACATGCAAGGCAAACACCCTACCACTACCTACTATCGCTCTGGACCCTAAACAGAAACATTTTTAATAACATGAGCATGAGTAACAAAATTTAGGATGGACATTAAATTCACAGATTAAAGCAGTGGTATGGTATGAGGTAAAATCCTTCAATAGATGTGATTAATTGGGAAATATTCATTTTACTTTAGGTTAATAAGTTCAGGATGGGCAATATCACTACTACAGCAGGTAGGGTGCTTGCCTTGGAAGAGGCCACCTGGATAATGTTCCCAGCATCTTATATTATCCCATAAGCACTGATAGAAGTGATCCCTGAGCACAGAGCTAGGAGTAAGCCCTGGGTACTGCTGAGGGGGACACAAAAAAGCAAAAAACATTCAGAGTATTTAAATTATAATCATACTTTATAATATAAAACAGTATCTTACATCAAACATTATCTTAAGACACAGCACATTAAAGTTTTATATCAATAATATATTACAATATATTATAATATGTAATAATATAATATATAACAATATCAAAGTTTTCACTTTAAAACAAACAAAAGAAAGAGGAAGGGCTGTGAGTAGAGGGAGGGCAGAGGTGGTTACAGGAATGCTGGGTCTGAGGGTGATTTTATGGGGTAAGCACTCGACTCAATTACTGATGCCTACATGGGGATGAAGAGGTGAACCACACTTAGGAAGTAGATTGACCATTCTTGTTCAAATTCATTTATTCTAATGGGTGGGAAATTTTGTCTCTATTGAAGGTACAAGTAGCTCTTATGCTAATTTAAAGAGTTAAAGATATGTAGTTTTTTATTTTATTCTTTTGGGCCACTGTGTGATACTTATGGCTTACTTTTGACTCTGTTTTCTAGTACCACTTCTTATGATGTTCAATGGGAACTTATGTGGTGCCTGGAATTAAACTGATAAATTCACAGATTAAAACAGTGGTATGGTATGAGGTAAAATCTTTCAATAGATGCGATTAATTGGGAAATACTCATTTTACTTTAGGTTAATAAGTTCAGGGTAGGCAATATCACTACTACAGCAGGTAGGGTGCTTGCCTTGGGAATTAAACTATTGCATGCAAGAATGCCTGAGTGATTAAACTCTCTCCAACCCAAAGCTATATTTGTTAAACTTTTCTTTCTACAGAACTATAGAAGGAAAACCTCACTGTGAGAGCCTGGGACTCAGGGACTTCTGTACTCTGGCCTCAAATCCCTCAATTTGCAAATTACCACCCCTCCCAATTTTATCCAGGGATGATAAGAAAGAAAACCTTAAAGAGGATAGAGAATAAGGCATAGAAATCAGATACTGTATGAAAAAAAAAAGAGGGGTGGGTAGTTGGGTGGGCTTGAAATAAAAACTGATCTGGGAGAAGAGTAAAGACAGAGAGAGAAAGTGCAGAGGAATTATTGATTAGATCCCTTGGGGTGAGAGATATCAGCCCTTGATTAGGTGTGAAAAGTTGACAGGCTTGAATTGCTTACAACTAATTAATGGTGCGAGGTGCTTTGAAATCCTGGGATAAAAGCAAAAGGCTTTGCCTACTAAAGCCAAATGGCACATAGGATTTAAACTTTTCACTGTTGTTGTGGACCCTCCAGGCTGTGAACAGCCTGCGCCTTCCTTCTCCGGTGATGGTATTTCTACTTCATTGCTAATGGTGACAATTGCTTTCTTTCTCTGTCCCCAACCTCAATAATTTCTCAATCCCAAAGGAAGAGCACAGTTTTGCTTGTTTTTGCAGGAGATTGGAATCCTAGTCAGGGCAGTGAGATGGGTGTTCTGACTCAAATTGTAATCTACTGGAGATTTATCTGTCTATTTTTGCTATAATTTATTATTTTAACAAAAATTTTCTACTAATCCTAGGTTCTTCCCTGTTGCAATTAGCCTTTCATTTCAGCGTGGCAGGCCATATGGGTCTTAACAAATCTTTGAGACTCTGGTTTAACAAGATAAGGAAAGTACTGCCAGTCTATTGCCAGAATAAGGACCTGGAATTTTCTTTTACAGAAAGCACTTCCCAATCCATGGATTTTCACTCTCTTTTTAGAGGTGGGACAAAGTGTCCTGCTTTCTCTATAAGCCAATGACCAGAGCTGTTACACATTCAGCCAGGACTTTCATTTTCCATGTTGTCAGTTGATAACTGCAGAACCATGGAGTGTGTATTTGAGTGTGTGGTGTGTGTATATGTATGTATGTATGTATGTATATATGTATGTATGTATGTATGTATGTGTGTGTGAGAGAGAGTTAAGAGAGAGATAGATAATGTGCAGGTTTCTTTTTGTTTCAGAGCTCCTTTTTTTCTGTCTGTGAACATACTAATTAAAGCAGAATAGCTTCAAGACAACAGAGAGGAATTTTCTCATTAAGGAAGCAAAACAAACAGTAAGTTCCTTTAAACCTTCTAGAGAAATTTTTCAAGAGACACATTTGAACTTAGACAGGTTTTAGGTGTGTTGTCATTTGACAGTTATAAAATCCACATATGATTCAGTGTTGGCTCTCCATATTTGGATTCAAGCTACATCCAAAGTTCATTAACTGCATGAAAGCATAACCTAGCACCCTGTATAAGTTGAACTTTACAGTTCAAATGCATATGCTTTAAAAGCCAACTGTATAGCTATTTCAGGAGAAGATACACACCAGATAGAGAAACACTGTGGCCAAGAGAGCCTAGATAGAAGGAGAATCTGGTTCATCAGTTCCTAAATTCAAGTGTGAGAACCTTCTGTGGAGATCAAAGCCAACTGAACACTTGCATAGATGGGGGGGGGGGGGGGAAGGGGACACTCTACCCACATTTGTGGATAGTTGCACACCTACGATTTTTTTTACCACACAATCAGGGACATTTGCACAACCCCTTGAAACAAGTCATTTATCTGTAGAAAAATAATTGGAGAAGTACTATCTGGATACTCATGAACTAAGCTAGGTGATTTTTACAGCCTAGAAGAGACCACATGACTACTCAACCAAGGTAACCTCATTGCTGTATAGCAAAAGTCAAGGACACTTCTCCTTGTGCCTATTTCACTGCCTGAACACATTGCAAAATAACCTGATACTTATGCATTGCATAACAGAGGGCAGAGGCTCTCAAACTTTCTTATGCATCAGCATCAACTCAGAAGGTGTTAACAATGTAGGCGCCAGAGAACCATGGTGAAAGGAATCACCTTTCACCCCAATTGAGAAACCCTAGTATTACTGTTGACAGCTTCTTCCCCAAACTCCTAACATCAGTTGTCAAACACTGTTGTTTTCACTTTAATATCAAAACATCCAGCTCATTTTCAAACAAAATCATAATCGTTGTTCCATTTAGCAGCAGAAGCATCTCACCTAAAGTAGTACTATTATTTCCTGTTTTGACCCCTGTCCAAAATAGTCAAGATGTCCATCTAAAGAGAAAATATAATCATGTAACTCATATGGGAACATGTCATTGCTTCTCATCAGGAAAACTATTTAGAAACCCTTAATTATAATCAATAATTATTATAGAATCCTTTCTTGTGTGTGCTTTCTCTTCTTAATATATTTCCCATTCCACATGTCACACTTATGTTTCCTCCATACCTGTTTTATATTAATGTCCCAACTTGTCTGAAAAGCCTTTACCTTCCCATGACTATGCTCTTTATATTCATTTGATTTCTTTTCTTGAGATTTCCATCTCTGCCTCTTCCCCAATTTAGTCTGGTACTTCACTCAACTTCACTATCATTTTCTCCAGATCCCTTCTATATGTTGAAGACATTTTGCCTCCAGGTCTTTTCCAGCCATTAGCGTTTTCCTGATCACAGCAATCAAAAGTGCATATAAACAGATCATAATTTTTGGTTTACTCATTTATATCTCTCATGAGATATTAAGCTTGTTAAAAACTCCCAGGAGAAGTTCTGTTCTCTTTACCTCATCTCCATTATTATTTTTTATGGCTAGTAATTCATGGGTTTAAATCATCTAACAACAAAAAAATACAAATAAAGATGATATCTAAGTCACTTCTTTGTGCAGGCCACAACCTTTCTGCTTCTACAAGGGTTATTTTCATCTATTCTGACAGCATCTTTGAGCATTTATGGTGATCATCCCTATGCTATACTAATGAACAATCTGTCAGTGCCTGCCCATCTTTCAGGATCTAGGCCTGAAGAGTTGATGTCAGGTTTGGGTGCTATCTTAATTCACAAGAGTTCAGCATGAACTGTGTAAGTGATGGATGCTTTAAAGAATAAGGGAAAATATTGTTGTTTATCTCCTTTTGACTAGGAAGACATTAGTGAAAGCCAATATTTTCCTACAGATTTTCCTAGTTCGAATCCTAGGAATGAACTCCAGATAATGTGTATTAATGTGTATTGGGATAGTGGTGGGGGTGGGGCACCAATCAACCAAAATTAAAATTCATATTTTTCCCAACAGGTTATATCATTTCATTCCACATTCTACTAACAGGGTGCTTCTATTCTGGGAATAAAAGATTTACAAAAATGAATATATAATTAGAAAATTGAATTTACAGGAACATCTAGCATTTGTTACCTTCCAAAAGCGCTTTGGCATGGAGGCTCTCTTTTAAAGGCTCCATGAAGAAGATTCAGATAATTCAGTTTGCAAATGTGAAGGGCAGGGGTGATTTTATAAGTATTCAAATATACTCAAGTTTCCGACAACAGAAAGACTGACAGGCATATTCCCTGACTAGGAATTTCATCAGAAAAAGCAAGTTCTGTCTTTTCCCTGAGTTATCCCAATTCATTTGCAACAACTAATGACAAAGGTGGCTTTATGTAACCCTGGCCACCCCCACTGTAAGGTGTCAAACTTTAATTAGGTGCTTTACAAAGCTTCTAGGAAAATAAATTTTACTGACCATACAGTCTTACCCCCAAACCCCCACGCCTGGTCTTTCATGATCAACATTGATAGAGCCCTGCAAGGAAATGGAAGATGAAGTTATAAAGTAAGCTCTCAATAAGATGAAGCAGATTTTAATTCAGGGCCTTGTGAAATATTCCTCTTTACCAGGTGGAAAGCTAGAAGCAGAAAACTAACAATCAAGGGAATGGGGAGGAGTGCCCTGCAGGTCTCCTGTTCTGAGAGAGAAAATATGGCTCTGAAAGGTCACTGAAAGCCACCAGAGTTCACAGAGAAAGAAAATGGAAAATTTGAGACAGAAACCCAGAGATTCTCATTGACTGCTGAACAACAGTTGCCTTGTAGTAATGGGTTTCTCCTATATCTGGGTGCTAAATCAAATTAAGATGGAATGTGAACAAATCCACCTCACAGAAACATCTGAACAGGGTGGGGCAGAGAGAAAGCCACATTCCCACCCTGCATGACTTAAAGAGAAAAGAGATGATAATTAGGCATAATAACAAAACAAGAAAAACTCATGATAAACACACACACACACACACACACACACACACACACACACACACGCATGCACACACACACAGAACAAAGAATTTAAGAGCTAGACAGGTATTAACATTATATTTGTTTTTTATCTCTTTCATAACAGATTTCACAAAGGAAAGTCTTTAAGTTGCACATCTTTATTATCTCATAAAACTCTAGAGGTCAGAGGTCTAAAACCAAGGCGACAGCCAGGCTGTACTCCTCTTTGGCTTCAGAACACACCATTTCTTTGCCTGTCAAACTTCTAGGCACTGGACAACATTCCTTGGTTTGTGGTTACTGAAGGGAGAGGAGCTTGAAACCAAGTGGTGGGTTAGTAAAATAATTTACTAAGAGTATGATGTAGTTTAGGAGTAAGCAAAGCAAAGTATTAAGAGACTACTTTGGTCAGACTGCTACTGAAGAGACATCCAAAAATAGAAGACCTCCTTTGGACAATCTTGAAGATATTTTATTCTAATTCTCTATTAGGCAGGATGTTTCTGATTTATTTACTGTAGTTAATTCTGGGAGGTGGATGAGCAGGTGATGATATGTAGTCAATTTTGAGAAGAGAGTAAGGGAAATAGGAAATGTTCTGAGCTAATCTTGAGGAGGGAATGAGATGTATATGAAATAGCTTGAGCCTATTTCAGGGTGGGCCAAGTGTAAGAATTGAGCAGCAGAACTGGGTGTCAAGAAAGTCGTTAGCTTTTCAATATAGCAATGGTGTGAACAAGGATAGCCCCAATGATGTACTAACAGGGACAGTCTCAGCATGTGTAAGGAAGTAAATAGATAGGAACATAGGGATAGGAGAGTAGAAGGACAAACATAATATGATGGGAGAAAAAGCCTGAGGAGGTCAGAATTTATAGGAGGTGAGAAACAAATTTTGGGTTTCTTTCTAAGAATACTTTCAAATACAGGAAATGTGTAGGATAAGGAAGCAAGAGATGAAGGTTTATGTTAACTAGCTTAGGTTTACCATTATTAGGCTGAAAGTAAAATTGGTTTGAAAATATCCTGAGGCATTAGCTCATTGGAATACAGCTGAACTCTTGAATAGCATGAGTTACACCTGAATCTTACAAACATTGAAGAATTCTATTTGACATTGATATTTAATAATATTTTGATAAAAGAGTGAATGACCAAGACGAAGTCCTGAGGAGGTACTAACAATATTTTAGAAGGACAAAAGGAAGGCATAGACCCTGATTTACAGATTTGTTGTCTTCACATTTCCTGCCCTCAATCACTGATCTTGGAGATTCTTGGGAGGACAGGAGAGTGAGAGTTAATGGATGTGTCTGTATCAATCTCATTCCCTTTGTTCTATCTTCTGCAACAGCATCTCTCCCTTGCCTCAGTGAAGTTAAATTTGCTCAGAGATGAGTGCTAAATCCAGCCTTCGTTTGCCTCTATTTGGTTCTTCAGTTCCTGGATGAGTTTTTTACAGTACTATATAAAAATATCTGGTTGGTTTAAGCCATAAAGTTGTGTTTCTTCCCAAGTCTCAGAATGGTATTTTCACAACTAGAATTTTGCAAGATTCTTAATCCCTTATTTGTTCTTACCCTTTGACTCCCTCAACAATGGTTCATTCGTCAATGTTCTTGGCTACTGGATTAAATTATATTAGGAATATAATACTTCTATGCAGCCAAAGGACACTGCCTGGTAGACTTTGATCTTTTTCATTATTTGGAGGAATCTCCTAAGCTTTCAGAAATACTTTTGGAATTCTTGATTTGACTTAAATAACTGTAAGTACTATTGAAAGACTTGCCTCTTCAGAATAAATGTCCCCATGTTTCCTTTAGAAGTGATGCTTTTCCTTATTTATTATGGTATACTTGTAAAATTTGCCCTCACTTAGGCAAGTAAAGAGAAATCTGGATGTGGTAAAAGCAGGATTCTAGTGATGAAAGTGTGGTATGAAATTAAGATAGAGAAACAGAGGTTTTAACTCTTATGTATTGATATATATTAATGAAAGATAGGAGTAAACAGGTGAATCCATAATTAAACTGGGTATGTGAAAGCTCATGTGCACTCATTGTTATTTTGAACATCGACTGTATGCAAAAAGGCAATGTGCAATTAGAAAGTTGTGGTCATCCATGTCAAGTAAATGAGCATGGCAGCTATGCAAAGACAAAGAAGTGAATGAATTGGAGATTAGTTAGAAGCAGGAATGGATGAGAAGATTGAAGGAAAGAAAACAGATTGTGAAAATTAGGCTTTTCAGAAAAGATAGTGATATGAAACCACAATAAAAATCAATATGAGATCTCAGAGTATCTGAGACCTCTTTGTATGTCATACTAAAAAGTTGATCTTTATCTTATAAGCAGAATTGAGCCATTGAAAGGTCTAAAACCTGGAAGTGGCTTGCATATTGGAAAGGTCATCCTGACAGGGTGTGTATGACAGAGAGGAAGAAAGTGGAGCCAAGTGACTTGCTAGGAGAGTACTGCAGTACAGTGTGAAATGACAAGGGCATAAGGGATGGAGAAAAGGGACAGATAATGGTGTTAGAAGATTCATTCACAATGTCTAGGCAAGAGCATTAAACATATTGGTGACATCAGAAAGTTTGAGAAAAGTATGAAATGGGGTTGAGAGAATAGTACTGGTATATATGATGAACAAAGAAACCCTAGTTGTTATGTTAGTTGAAACCTAGTCTCCAATAGAAGAAACAGATAGAATAAGCCAATTAATTATCATATAATTAATCAAAATGTTTGCATAAAAGATCCAGCAAGCCAATAATAAAAGATTACTGGGTATGGGCGTAAGTGACCAATTTCACATAAGATAATTGAAAAAAGTTCTCTGAGAATGCATTTCAGTTACTTCATAGAATGATATATATATATATATATATATGTATGTATATATATATATATATGCAAAAGATTTGCCGGGTGACAAGCAGAGCCAACACAAAGTCACTGAAGCTGGATAGTGGTTGACTAGTTTGAGAAGCAGAGATGAAAATCAGAGGTTAGGAGTGACAAGAGAAAAGATTTAGATTACTCAAGACTGTAGAACCGGGTACAGAGTTTACATTTTTTAAAGTGGTACCAGAATCTATTTCACTGCATCAGACAACAACAAAGTTACATGCATTGATTTAGGTTTTAAGTTAATCACTCTGCTTATAGAGTGGAGAATAGATTTGAAAAGCACCAGAGAGGAGCAAGAATTTCAGAGTAGATTTAATTGCTGTGAAATATATTGTGGTTTCAAGTCAGGAGAAAATGTCATAGATTTAAGAGATGTTTACATATTATAGTGAAAATAATTTTGGAGAAGATAAAGGAAAAGATATAGCTAACAAACAAAAAGCAATCAAGGTGAGTTTCTAGAGTCTGTCTTCAGAAATTAAGTGATAAAGATTCTTCTAACTGAAATGTAGAATAATGGAGAAAATCACCTTAAAATTAGTTACCTATTGAATCTGACCTGAAATTTGAGTAAGAGAAGGTTGCCTTGTAACCTTCTAGTAAGTGGCTTAGATAAGAGAGCTAGTACACATTTATTTATTGATTGATTAAATAAATTAATGAGTGAATGTGATTTTCAAACAATAATTCTTGGAATAGTGGGAAATTGATATGGATCCAGGGATGTGACTTTTTTTCTATTTTCCCTCTATAGAAAGTAATGTAACTGTGGGATATTTTTATTTCAAGAGGTTAACAATATTTCACAGTCAAAAAGGGTATCTGAAAGTGGGTCTTATATTTAGAGATATAATCTAAATCATTCCTCATCTTGTTCACTGGAGAACCATAGCCATTTACTAGACAATGTTCTTTAGAGATGTGTATTTTTACAGAACAGGAGAGCAAAGCCTAGGATAAGTTTTCTAAGAGTAGGCTAGGGAACATTTTACATTAGAACAAGTTTCTCTAGGATGTTAAGGAAAATTGTGAATATCAGTTAGTTTATAGAGTTTCCAAGCTGTCTGTTAGACATCAAAGCTATAGGTGACCCAATGGTATTTTAAGGAATATGTTTGATCTTACCCAGATAGATATTTTTTGTTTGTTTTTGCGTTAAACCCCATGACGCTCAGGGGTTACTTCTGACTATGCACTCAGAAATCGCTCCTGGGGGGACTCCAGGATCAAACCTAGGTCCGTCCTGGGTCAGCCACGTGCACAGCAAACACCATACCATTGTGCTATAACCCCGGCCCCCAGATAGTTTTTGTAAGCAACATGAGTGGAAAGTTATTATGCTTAGTTGTAAGACTAGTTTATTATCCATTATGTCATGTGTGATAAACTTCAAATCACTTTTGTTTGTTCATTTGTTTTGATCTTTGGATCACACTCGGCAGCACTCAGGGCTTACTCCTAGCTCTACACTCAGAAATCTCTCCTGACAGGCTAGGGGGACCATATGGGATGCCGGGATTCAAATCACTGTCCTTTTGCATGCAAAACAAACACCCTATCTCCATGCTATCTCCCCGGCCTGATCAATCACTGGTTTTATTAAACAAACCTGTATAAGCTTTAGAGTTTAAGACCCTTGATATCAGGATACCAAGCATTATGAACACCATGTTATATTATTTATTGAGGATTTAATTATGAAAAAAAGAATTTAAAAGCAGGACTTCAACATGATAGGGTCACTGAAGATATAGGAGAAAAATAGATAATCACTTCCTAGGCTATAATTCTGTGCAGAGAAGTCTGTACTGGAATTTGAGTAGCACCTGCATCAGCTGTTTGTGAAATGATTGACATGTGTACTGCTTGTATGTTCCTGTCATTGACAAGCTGAGCTGTAGAGTCTCTGACAGAAATGTACAAACAGTATGTTATTCTCTGATAGTGTTCAGTTGTAGATTCTATTCAGGGTCAAGATAAAGAGAGAGAGGTTTTTGATGTCCGGGTTATGTAGTGTCAGCAAATGGGTTATATAGGAGCAGATATCAAGAGAGATTGGGGTGAGAGATTGGGGTGAAAGTTTGAGGTGAAAGATTGGGGGTGTAAGTCAAGAGTGGTTTTGTGAAATAAAAGAAAGCACGATTGAACATGAGGAAAGGTTAAACTTCTTACAATTGACAACTCTTTGGCAACCCATTAGTGAACTATAGAGTGAATTTGTATCTAAAACTGGAGCTCAAATAATCACATCTTTATTTTCTGACTATGCATAATTGATGAATGAAGACTTCTCTTGAGAAAGGTACTTGTATGTTCTGGGGTGGATGATGGGCAAGGCGGCTTTCCAAATTAGAGGGAGATCTTACAGGCAACTGGAAGCTTGGACTGCATTCTCTATAGCTGTATGGCAAATGTTTCATTGAGAAGTGATCTGGGTAGATCATCTTTATGCATATAGTAAACATCAAATAAGTTCCATGAAGAACTTATTTATATAAATAAGATCATATTCATTTATAAAATAGAATTTATAAAATTTATATTTATAAATGTGTATGCTGAAAGGCTGGTACTTGGCCTCCTTGGTGAAGTAGTAAGGTGATATTAATATAATATTAATATTTCACATTGCAGACAGTGCAATGTAAAAGGATTCCCAATACAAAGTCCAAAATTAACTTCCCTAAATTCCTACTCAAATACAACAGAGAACTTTTCTACTCTTAGGAAATAAATAAACATAAATAAACATAGATTTTGAGCTTCCTGATGCCTTGTTTTGGGGTGCATGGTGGTGATGAGGAAGAGAAGGATTTTTCTTTTTTAACTGAGCAAAAGACTATCCAAGAAAACTAACTTACTAGTCAGAAATAATCTATTAGCTTTTAATGCTAGAGTAAATGACATGATTCCAGGCTTTGAGTTTATTCTGCAGAAGTCAGATATCTCAGTGTCGATTCAAGAATTTGATTCAAATATGAAAAATCCATGGACTCCTTCTTTCACTATATTTTGTGTTAATTTTATTTTGAATTATAGAGTTTTAATTAGCAAATTCTAAGGGAAGCAAAGTCACAGGGAGTGATCTTCTCAATTTTATGTGGTTATTACAAGTTCTCTCCTCATTACCCACTGAGAATGATGCAGTTCATATCTGGTACTGGATTGATTTTGTAACTGTTTCAACCCCAGTTGATTAAGCATTATTCTTCTGCTTATATGGACTCTGGCATAAACAAAGAGGTGATGAATTGCTTAGAGTACTACTTTGTGAGGATACTCATGGTGATAATGGGAGGGGGCAATATTGAAAATATTGATAGAGGAATGGTCATTGAAAAAATGGGTAGAAGATGAATTTTTTAAAGGCTGGACATTTTCAGGTGCTTGTTAGATTTATGTATTTTGATTTTCATTTCTCTTTAAGTCTCTTCAAGTCCAGGGCACACAATTGCAATTATTTCTACTCTACTGCTGTTGCAGGGGAATGATTGATATGAGTGACATCTGAACAATGATTTTTATTTAAATTTTTACCAGTAAATATATTCAGAGAAGTTATGAGAAAACTTGTAAAGTTGAAGGAAAAAATGTATGTGTGCTATGTACAAGGTTTGAGAGAACAGTATTCAAAGCACTGACACCGAGCGGTGAAGCAGGCCAAATGTTTTCTGGAATGTTGTTACTATTTATTTGTTCTGACTTTTTAGTATTCATTCAATGTTCTACAAAGGCAAAAGAAAATTATGATTATTTTACAATGTTGAAGATGATGACCCAAATGAAGAACTTTTGGAATAATGTTTATATGTAGTGTTCCTAATATCAAAATATAATCCTTCCATATGCTATTAAAAGCTTAGCATGAAAATCAGATGAGAACTGCAACTGAGTATCCTTCAGTTATGTTGTTTGACTCTTGAAATCTATTAAAATATCTTTCATGTAAAAGAAGGGTGTAGACCTGGAAGATATGTCATGTGGACCTATCTTAGACCCCAGGAGATTATACACTGACTGTTCAACTAGAATCCTGAATCCCAGATACAGAAAAGACACAGTTCTGCACAACAGCTCCAGGAACCAAATCCCATCTGTGACAGTCTGAATACTGCTCAAACACCAAAATGTGTCAGTTTGACTATGCTACAAATGGACATAAAAACAGAGTATGGGAGGCCGGGCGGTGGCGCTGGTGGTAAAGTACCTGCCGTACCTGCGCTAGCCTTGGACAGTTCGATCCCCTGATCCCCCATATGGTACCCCAGGCCAGGGGCAACTTCTAAGTGCATAGCCAGGAGAAACCCCTGAGCATCACTAGGTGTGGCCCAAAAGCCAAAAAAAAAAAAA